>JARTUT010000975.1:0-77331 GCA_030674115.1 Micraspis discolor
AGGCCTTCCAAGCACTCCAATAAGAATCTACAGGAGATTCCGAATCTCTAGATACCTACCACTTTTCGTGAATCGCAAGAAAAACACCTCAAATATGCGTTTGAAAATCGTCATTTCAGGCTCTATTTTCGCGCTAATTCATTTTCGTCCTTGAAGAATGCACACAGATCGCGATGAATCGCTATACAGGCTGTGCTATCTCGAAAAAATCGCTATACAGGCTGTGCTTATGGAAAGCACTGATTTTCACCAGATTCTTTCTTCGAGAGATTTACCGTCTGAATTTTTATGGAAAAAGCACCACTGCGAACCAATTAGAGAGTGGGATCTGATTTCGATAAAATGTCATAAAGGGTGTGCGATTTACAATGAATTTGCGATCATGTGATATACGAGGTGCTCAATTCACAAGTTAATTTGATTTTTTTCGCGCAAATTCGGGTTTTTTGTGTTCCTCCGGTGTGTTTTGCTTCTGAATTCGATAAAATATATTCGATTCATATACAGTGTGTCAGATCTGAGTAGCGCTGACATTCACCAGAGTCTTTCTCTAGCTTTCGTGCTTTTCCGCGTAAGGGAGCTGATTACGATGAAATGTCATACAGGGTGTGCAATTTACAATGAGTTTACGATCGGGTGATATACAGGGTGTGCAATTTAAAAGTTCTTTCATTATTTTTTGCACGCTTTCGGTTTTTTGTGCTCCCTCGGGTTCTTAAGCTTTCCTTCGAGTTTTTTTGCGCGCTTTCGTTGATTTTGTGCTCCTTCGAGGTTTTTTGGGTTCCTTTGGATTTTTTTCGTTCTTTCGTGTTACTTTGGGTTCTATCATGTTTTTTCGCGTTTTTTCGTATTTGGTCGGGAACTTTCTTGGTGGAATGCACTGAACTTGAAACGATAGAGTTATAAACGATATTCTTTCGGTTTGTTTATGATGAAAGCAGCCACTGCGAATCAATTATATACGGGGTGTCCCATATGCATTTTTCTTCAGGTTTTCTCACGAATGAGAGCTGATTTCGGTATAATGTCATACAGGGTGTGCGATTTACAATGAATTTGCGATCGGGTGATATACGGGGTGAGCACTTTACAAGTTCTTCTGTTTTTTTGCGCGCTCTCAAGTTTTTTGTGTTCCTTCGGGTTGTTTTACGGAAAAATTATTTTCGATTCATATACGGGGTGTTACATAGGAGGTCCATAGAATAATTTTGATACTTCCTTCGTGGAAATGACTGAACTCGAATAGATGGAGTAACAACGATATTCTCTTGGTTTGTTTTTTAAAGCTAATCAATTGTATACTGAGTGTCTCATATGCATTTCTCTTCAAGTTTTCTCGCGAATGGGAACTGATTTCGATAAAATGTCATACAAGGTGTGCAATTTACAATGAGTTTACGATCGGGTGATATACAGGGTGTGCAATTTACAAGTACTTTTGTGTTTCGGGTTTTTTTCAGGTTCCATTAGAGTTTTTGTGTTACTTGATGTTCTTTTGTGTTTTCTCGCGTTGTTTTGTGTAATTTCGGTTTCTTTCGTGTAACTTCGGTTTCTTTCGTCTTTCTTCGGATTCTTCCGTGTTTTTTCGCGTTTCTTCGTTTTTTTCCAGTACTTTTATGTTTTTTTGCTTTAATCTGGTTTTTTTGACGTGTTTAGTGTTTCTGCGCGCTTCACTGATGTATGGGCCCTATTGATCTATGGTCTATATTGATCTATGGTCTATATTGATCCATGGGCCAATTGAACTACTGGCCTATTGAACTACTGGCTGATGGATCTACTGGCCTATGGATCTACGGGCCTATTGATCTACCCGCTTACTAGTCTATTATATTAAAGCAATAAGGGTGGGCGTGGCCAACTAGGGTCCCGTCAGGGACCCGCGCAAAACCGAGCCCGCGGCCCGGAGGGCCGCTCCAATGGCAATCTTAAGTGAAATCGAAAGGGCGTATCCTCTTCTAGGAGAAGCGACCCCGACAGCCCCGGGCGCTCTTAAAATACCCGAAATTTTCAAACGAAAAAGTCGAAAAACGTCGTTTTTGGCGAAATCGCGAAAGCGTCCCCGCGTTCGAACGTTCCCGTCCGAAGATATACCGTTTTGCGGGGCGGGGAGGTCGCTATTTCGAGAGGAAGAACCGCCGGGGTTCCCGCTACGAGCTGGACCCCGGAGCTACCCCGGATGGGTACGAAAATTCGGTAAGAAAATGGGCAATTTTCGGATTCCCCAACTCCGCGAAACGTCAAAAACCCTATGATGCTTTCGATCAGCTCGGGCTCTACGAGCCATTGAATGACCTTTTAGCGGTAGAAAACGAAACTTGAGGAAATTCCCCATCTCTGGGTACCAATTTTCATATCCAAGTAGCGAGATAAGACCGTGAATTCTTCATTCGAAAATCGGTAATTTTCACAACATTGCGAGGTTAAATGTCAGTTTCTGTTTCCATTCCGAGGATAGCCGAACGCGAGCTCCAATTTTCAAAATCCGGCATCGATTTTTCACTCGATATGGGCGCTGAAAGATTATTTAGGCCTTTCGAGTGGACGAATAAGAATCTACAGGAGATTCCGAATCTCCTGATACCACTTACAGATCGCGAATCGAACAAAAATACCTAAATTATGCGTTTGAAAATCGGCATTTTTGGCTCGATTTACGCGCCATTCCATTTTCGTCCTTGAAGAATGAAAAGATCGCGATGAATTGCTGTACAGGGGTGTGCATTAATAAAATCGCTATGCAGGCTGTGCCCATGGGAAGGAATATTTCTTCGAGAGATTTTCCGTCGGAATTTTTATGGAAAAAGCACCCACTGCGAACCAATTATAGAGTGGGATCTAATTTCGATAAAATGTTATACAGGGTGTGCGATTCACAATGATTTACGATCATGTGATGAACGAGGTGTGCAATTTTCAAGTTAATTTGATTTTTTTGCGAAAACTCGAGTTTTTTCGTATTCCCTCGGCGTGTTTTTGTTCTTAATTCGATAAAATATATTCGATTCATATACATTGTGTCAGATCTGAGTAGCGCTGACATTCACCAGAGTTTTCTCTAGCTTTCGTGCTTTTCCGCGTAAGCGAAGCTGAATGCAATGAAATGTCATACAGGGTGTGCCATTAACAATGATTTCGCGATCGATTGATATACAGGGTGTGCAATTTACAAGTTCTTCCATTATTTTTTGCACGCTTTCGGTTTTTTGTGCTCCCTCGGGGTTTCAAGCTTTCCTTCGAGTTTTTTTGCGCGCTTTCGGTGATTTTGTGTTTCTTCGGTGTATTTTCGGTTCCTTTGGATTTTTTCGTTCTTTCGTGTTACTTTGGGTTCTTTCACGTTTTTCCGTGTTTGGTCGGGTTCTTTTTTCGTGGAATGCACCGAACTTGAAACGATAGAGTTAAAACGATATTCTTTCGGTTTGTTTTTTATGATGAAAGCACCCACTGCGAATCAGTTATATACAGGGTGTCCCATATGCATTTTTCATCATGTTTTTTCACAAGTGGAGACTAATTTCGATAAAATGTCATACAGGGTGTGCTATTTACAATGAATTTGCGATCATGTGATATACGGGGTGTACACTTTACAGGTTCTACTGCTTTTTTGCGCGCTCTCAAGTTTTTTGTGTTCCTTCGGGTTTTTTTATGGAAAAAGAAATATATATATATATATGGAAAAGTTATTTCCGATTCATATACGGGGTGTTACATAGGACTTCCATAGAATAATTTCGATATTTTCTTCGTTGTATCCACTGAACTCGAATAGATGGAGTTACAGAGATATTCTATGGGTTAATTTTATATGAAAAAATTATTTTCGATTTATATACGGGCTGTGCACATTGAAAGCACTGACTTTCACCAGGGTCTTTCTTCGAGAGTTTTTCCATCTGCATTCTTCATGGAAAAATCACCCACTACGAATCGATTATATAGTGGGTGTCCTATGTGAAAGTGATCATGATTTTTCGCTTATGGGATCTAATTTCGATAAAATGTCATACAGGGTGTGCGAATTACGATGAATTTGCAATCATGTGATATACGGGGTGTGCAATTTACAAGTTATTTTGCTGATTTCGATAAAATGTAATACAGGGTGTGCAATTTACAATGAGTTTACGTTCGGGTGATATACGGGGTGTGCAATTTACAAGTACTTTTGTTTTTTTACTCGCTTTCGGTTTTTGTATTTCTACGGGTTGTTTCGCGTGACTTCGAGTTTTTTGTGCGCTTTCAAGTTATATGTATTCGTTCGGGTTTTTTCAGGTTCCCTTGGATTATTTGTGTTACTTGGGGTTCTTTCGTGTTCTCTCGCGTTGTTTCGTGTAATTTCGGTTTCTTTCGTGTAACTTCGGTTTCTTTCGTGTTTCTTCGGATTCTTCCGTGTTTTTCGCTTTTCTTCGCGTTTTTCCAGAACTTTCAAGTTTTTTGGCTTTTAACGGGTATCTTGACGTGTTTCGTGTTTCTGCGCGATTCATTGATGTATGGGCCCTATTGATCTATGGTCTATATTGATCCATGGGCCAATTGAACTACTGGCCAATGGAACTACTGGCCAATTGAACTACTGGCCTATTGAACTACTGGCCTATGGATCTACGGGCCTATGGATCTACGGGCCTATGGATCTACGGGCCAATTGATCTACCCGCTTACTAGTCTATAATATTAAAGCAATAAGGGTGGGCGTGGCTAACTAGGGTCCCGTAAGGGACCCGCGAGGCGAAGCCGAGCCCGCGGCCCGCAGGGCCGCTCGAGCGGCAATCTTAACTGAAATCGAAAGGGCGTATCCTCTTCTAGGAGAAGCGACCGAAAAACACCTCCCGGGCGCTCTTTAAATACCCGAAATTTTCAAACGAAAATGTCGAAAAACGTCGTTTTTGGCGAAATCGCCGAAAGTGTCCCCAAGGGGGAAGACCTCACGGACGAACGGGGCCGTCTCGCGGGCCGATATCGGTCGCTTTTTCAAGAAGAAGAAATTTCCCAACGAGTGGTAGCGGCAAATACCGGGGAAATATCCGAAATCGTTACGAAAATCATGCAGATAAAACGGCAATTTTTCGACCCGCGAGTACCGAGAAACGTCAAAAACCTCCCTGATGCTTTCGCTCGCTGCGGGCTCTACACGTCCCTAAACGCCCTGTCCAGGGTAGAAAACGAAACTTGAGGAAATTCCCCATCTCTGGGTACCAATTTTCATATCCAAGTAGCGAGTTAAGGCCGTGAATTCTTCATTCCAAATTCGCTAATTTCTACGAAAATCGTGATAAAATGTCAGAATTTCTCATTCGGTTCCGATGATAGCCGAACGCGAGCTCCGATTTTGAAAATTCGGCATCGATTTTTCGTTCGACATCGGCGGTAGAAGATCGTTCAGGATTTTCACGTGGTCGAATAAGAGTCTACAGGAGATTCCGAATCTCCATATACCACTTACAGATCGGGAAGCGAACAAAAAATACCTAAATTATGCGTTTGAAAATCGGCATTTCAGGCTCTGTTTCGCGCCATTGCGATGTAGCTTGACGCAGATCTGTCTGACCTTCAGAATTGTCATTTCGAATTTGCAAGTAAATTCGATTGAAACATTCCGTTGAGGGTAATATTTATATATTCGGTTTTCATAACGATTAATTCTCTTTATTTACAGTAAATATTCCATCTGGAAGAATGAATATCAAAATATAATGCCTTCGATGTCAATACGACATATGTAAACACGATCTGGAAGTACAAAAATTAGCTCAGGTATTTATTCGATTATAAATCAAAGATAAATCAATCTAGCATATCGTTTCATTTCAGTTATCTCTCAAGAATGAATGAATATATATCAAAATACATTTTTCTGAGATGTAAACAACGGATGTTCTATTTATTTACATGACATTCGAGGAATGAATGAAATGGTCCAAATCTTGACACCATTCATCTCTATTCCATGAACTAAGTAAGTAGAAATGTGAGTAATCTCCTTAAGATAAAGCCCTTCTAAACATCTTTTCTCTGTTAGAATCGACGAGGCTTTAAAAATAATTTAGAATAGTCTCATTGTCATTTTGAATTTGCAAGTAAATTCGATTTAAATATTCTGTTGAGGGTAATATTTATATATTCGGTTTTCATAACGATTAATTCTCTTTATTTACAGTGAATAATCCATCTGGAAGAATGAATATCAAAATATAATGCCTTCGATGTCAATACGACATATTTAAACACGATCTGGAGGTACAAAAATTAGCTCAGGTATTTATTCGATTATAAATCAAAGATAAATCAATCTAGCATATCGTTTCATTTCAGTTATCTCTCAAGAATGAATGAATATATATCAAAATACATTTTTCTAAGATGTAAACAACGGATGTTCTATTTATTTACATGACATTCGAGGAATGAATGAAATGGTCCAAATCTTGACACCATTCATCTCTATTCCATGAACTAAGTAAGTAGAAATGTGAGTAATCTCCTTAAGATAAAGCCCTTCTAAACATCTTTTCTCTGTTAGAATCGACGAGGCTTTAAAAAATAATTTAGAATAGTCTCATTGTCATTTCGAATTTGCAAGTAAATTCGATTTAAATATTCCGTTGAGGGTAATATTTATATATTCGGTTTTCATAACGATTAATTCTCTTTATTTACAGTGAATAATCCATCTGGAAGAATGAATATCAAAATATAATGCCTTCGATGTCAATACATATTTAAACACGATCTGGAAGTATCCATTTATCGTTTTCAATAGTTCTTCTACAGCATTCATGAACAAGATCGACTATGAACTCAACTGTTCTGAATATAAAGCGAGTTTAACATTTTTCGCCTTACCATTTGAAATCCCTGAGGAGTATGTGATTGCTGTATGTCAATTTATCGTTTTCAATAGTTCTTAAACAGCATTCATGAACAAGATCACCCATGAAATCAACTGTTCTGAAAATAAAGCGAGTTCAATATTTTTCGCCTTACCATTCGAAATCCCTGAGGAGTATGTGATTGCTGTATGTCAATTTATCGTTTTCAATAGTTCTTCTACAGCACTCATGAACTAGATCACCTATGACCTCAACTGTTCTGAAAATAAAGCGAGTTTAATATTTTTCGCTCTACCATTCAAAATCCCTTAGGAGTAGGTGATTGCCGTATGTCAATTAATCGTTTTCAATAGGTATTACAGACCTAATGAACGAGATCGACTATGAAATCTACAGCTCTAGAGAAATAGCAAAATAAAAATTATGCGCTTCACCATTCGAAATTTCTGAGCAGTAGGTTATTGCCTTATGTCAATTTACTGTTTTTAATATTTTTCCGAAGAATTTTTTTTCCGAAAAATTTTTCTCCTGAAAAATTATTTTCCGTAAATTTTTTTTTTCGAAGAAATTTTCTCCCGAATAATTTTTTTTCCGAAAAAATTTTTTTCCTGAAAATTTTTTTCCTGAAAAAATTTTTTCGTGAGAAATTTTTTCGTAAAATATTTTTCCGAAGAAATTTTTTTCCGAAAAATTTTTATCCTGAAATATTTTTTCCTGAAAAATTTTTTTCCTGAAAAATTTTTACCCGCGAAAATTGTTTCACGTGGACTTATTCCTAGAAAAATTTTTATTTCCGAAAATTTTTTTTTCCGAAAAATTTTTTTTTCAGAAAATTTTTTTTTCGAAAAATTTTCCACCTGATAATTATTTTTCACGGAAGATTTTCTCCCAGAAAATTTTTTTCCTCGAGAAATTTTTCTCCCAAAAAATTTTCATTACCGAATTTTTTTTTTTCCAAAAAGTTTCTCACCCGAGAAAAATCTTTCACGTGGACTTATTTCAAGAAAAATTTTTATTTCCAAAAATTTTTTTTTCGAGTCTAATATTTTTTGCCTTACCATTCAAAATCCCTGAGGGGTATGTGATTGCTGTATGTCAATTTATCGTTTTCAATAGTTCTTAAACAGCATTCATGAACAAGATCGACTATGAACTCAACTGTTCTGAAAATAAAGCGAGTTCAATATTTTTCGCCTTACCATTCAAAATCCCTGAGGAGTAGGTGATTGCCGTTTGTCAACTTATCGTTTTCAATAGTTCTTAAACAGCATTCATGAACAAGATCGACTATGAACTCAACTGTTCTGAAAATAAAGCGAGTTTAATATTTTTCGCCTTACCATTCAGAATCCCTGAGGAGTTTGTGATTGCTTTATGTCAATTTATCGTTTTCTATAGTTCTTAAACAGCATTCATGAACAAGATCACCTATGAAATAAACTGTTCTGAAAATAAAGCGAGTTTAATATATTTCGCCTTACCATTCAGAATCCCTGAGGAGTATCTGATTGCTCTATGTTAATTTATCGTTTTCAATAGTTCTTCTACAGCACCCATGAACTTGATCGCCTATGAACTCAACTGTTCTGAAAATAAAGCGAGTTTAATATTTTTCACTTTACCATTCAATATCCCTTAGGAGTAGGTGATTGCCGTATGTCATTTTATCGTTTTCAATAGTTCTTCTAAAGCACTCATGAACTTGATCGCCTATGAACTCAACTGTTCTGAAAATAAAGCGAGTTTAATATTTTTCGCCTTACCATTCAAAATCCCTGAGGAGTATGTGATTGCTGTATGTCATTTTATCGTTTTCAATAGTTCTTAAACAGCATTCATGAACAAGATCGACTATGAAATCAACTGTTCTGAAAATAAAGCGAGTTCAATATTTTTCGCTTTACCATTCAAAACCCCTTAGGAGTAGGTGATTGCCGTATGTCAATTTATCGTTTTCAATAGTTCTTAAACAGCATTCATGAACAAGATCGACTATGAACTCAACTGTTCTGAAAATAAAGCGAGTTTAATATTTTTCCCTTACCATTCAAAATATCTGAGGAGTATGTGATTTCTGTATGTCAATTTATCGTTTTCAATAGTTCTTAAACAGCATTCATGAACAAGATCGACTATGAACTCAACTGTTCTGAAAAAAACGCGAGTTCAATATTTTTCGCTCTACCATTCAAAATCCCTTAGGAGTAGGTGATTGCCGTATGTCAATTAATCGTTTTCAATAGGTATTACAGAACTAATGAACAAGATCGACTATGAAACCTACTGCTCTAGAGAAATAGCGAAATAAAAATTTTGCGCTTCACCATTCGAAATTTCTGAGCAGTAGGTTATTGCCGTATGTCAATTTACTGTTTTTAATATTTTTCCGAAGAAATTTTTTTCCGAAAAATTTTTCTCCCGAAAAATTTTTTTTTCGAAAAATTTTTTTCCTGAAAATTATTTTCCTGAAAAAATTTTTCCTGAAAAATCTTTTTCCGTAAAATTTTTTTCCGAAGAATTTTTTTTCCGAATAATTTTTATCCTGAAATATTTTTTCCTGAAAGATTTTTTTCCTGAGAAATTTTTTTCTTCGAAAAATTTTTTTTCTAAGAAACAGTTTTCAGAAAAAATTTTCTCCTACAAAACTATTCTCCTCGAAAAATTTTTCTCCCGAAAAATTTTCATTTCCGGAATTTTTTTTTTCCAAAAAATTTTTTACCCGCGAAAATTGTTTCACGTGGACTTATTCCTAGAAAAATTTTTTTCCTGAAAATTATTTTCCTGAAAAAATTTTTTCCTGAAAAATCTTTTTCCGTAAAATTTTTTTCCGAAGAATTTTTTTTCCGAATAATTTTTATCCTGAAATATTTTTTCCTGAAAGATTTTTTTCCTGAGAAATTTTTTTCTTCGAAAAATTTTTTTTCTAAGAAACAGTTTTCAGAAAACATTTTCTCCTACAAAACTATTCTCCTCGAAAATGGCCGATTTCGCGATTTTCGTTTGAAAATTTCGGGCACTTTGAGAGCGCCCGGGGGTGCTTCGGGGTCGCTTCTCCTAGAAGAGGAAACGCCTTTTCGATCTGTTTTAAGATTCCCTCTCGAGCGGCCCTGCGGGCCGCTCGAAAGCTACGCTTTCCGATTCCCTGACGGGACCCGTTTCGATTTTTTCTCTGGTCCCCGATCTTATTACTTTATTATATAGACTAGTAAGCGGGTAGATCAATAGGCCCGTAGATACATAGACCAGTAGTTCAATAGGCCAGTAGTTCAATTGGCCCATGGATCAATATAGACCATAGATCAATATAGACCATAGATCAATAGGGCTCATACATCAATGAAGCGCGCAGAAACACTAAACACGTCAAAAAACCAAATGAAAGCGAAAAATCATAAAAGTATTGAAAAAAACACGAAGAAACGCGAAAAAACACGGAAGAATCCGAAGAAAGACGAAAGAAACCGAAGTTACACGAAAGAAACCGAAATTACACGAAACAACGCGAGAAAACACGAAAGAACACCAAGTAACACAAAAATTTAATGGAACCTGAAAAAACCCGAAACATAAAAGTACTTGTAAATTGCACACCCCGTATATCACCCGATCGTAAACTCATTGTAAATTGCACACCTTGTATGACATTTTATCGAAATCAGCTCCAATTCGCGAGAAAACTTGAAGGAGAATGCATATGAGACACTCAGTATACAATTGATTAGCAGTGAAAAAAAACCAAAAAGAATATCGTTGTAACTCCATCTACTAGAGTTCAGTAATTACCACGAAGGAAGTATCAAAATTATTCTATGGAGCTCCTATGTAACACACCGTATATGTTTCGAAGATAATTTTTCCGTAAAAAAAAACCCGAAGGAACACAAAAAACCTGAAAAAACTTGAGAGCGCGCAAAAAAACAGAAGAACTTGTAAAGAGCTCACCCCGTATATCACCCGATCGCAAATTCATTGTAAATCGCACACCCTGTATGACATTTTACCGAAATTAGCTTTCACACGTGAAAAAACATGATGAAAAATGCATATGGGACACCCAGTATATAGTTGATTTGCAGTGGGTGCTTTCATCATAAGAAACAAACCGAAAGAATATCGTTTTAACTCTATCGTTTCAAGTTCGGTGCATTCCACGAAGAAAGAACCCGACGAAACACGGAAAAACTTGAAAGAACCCGAAGTACCACGAATGAACGAAAAATATCCAAAGGAACCGAAAAAACCCCGAAGGAGCACAAAATCACCGAAAGCGCGCAAAAAAACTCGAAGGAAAGCTTAAAACCCCGAGGAGCACAAAAAACCGAAAGCGTGCAAAAATAATGGAAGAACTTTTAAATTGCACACCCTGTATACCAATCGATCGCGAAATCATTGTTAATGGCACACCCTGTATGGGATTTCATTGAATTAAGCTCCCTTACGCGGAAAAGCACAAAAGCTGGAGAAAAATTCTGGTGAATGTCAGCGCTACTCAGATCTGACACCCTGTATATGAATCGAATATATTTTATCGAATTAAGATCCAAAACTCCCGAAACAACACAAAGACTCGAATTTGCGTAAAAAAATCAAATTAACTTGTAAATTGCACACCCCGTATATCACCCGATCGCAAATTCATTGTGAATCGCACACCCTGTATGACATTATACCGAAATCAGCTCCCATTCGCGAGAGAACTTGAAGAAAAATGCATATGGGACACCCCGTATATAATTGATTCGCAGTGGGTGCTTTCTTCATAAAAAACAAACCGAAAGAATATCGTTTATAACTCTATCGTTTCGAGTTCAGTGCATTCCACCAAGAAAGAAACCGACCAAATACGAAAAAACGCGGAAAACATGATAGAACCCTAAGTAACACGAAATCTCTCGAAGAAAGAATCTGGTGAAAATCAGTGCTTTCCATAAGCACAGCCTGTATAGCGATTTTTTCGAGATAGCACAACCTGTATAGCGATTCATCGCGATCTGTGTGCATTCTTCAAGGACGAAAATGAATTAGCGCGAAAATAGAGCCTGAAATGACGATTTTCAAACGCATATTTGAGGTGTTTTTCTTGCGATTCACGAAAAGTGGTAGGTATCTAGAGATTCGGAATCTCCTGTAGATTCTTATTCGAGTGCTTGGAAGGCGCAAACAATCTTTCACCGGCCATATCGAGCTAAAAATTGATGCCGTATTTTCAAATTTGGAGCTCGCGTTCGGCTATCATCGGAATCGTATGAGAAATTCTGACATTTTGCCTCATTTCACCGTATAAATTGCCGAATTTCGAATGAAGAATTCGCGGCCTTGACTCGCTACTTGGATGTGAAAATTGGTACCCAGAGATGGGAAATTTCACGAAGATTCGTTTTTACCGATCGCGGGGCGATTTATATCGTTTTCGAGCGGCACGGAGGAAAACGTAGGTGTGGTTTTGACGTTTCAGGAAGTCGCGAGTCTAAAATTGCCGTTTTTATGCATAATTTTCGTATAGATTTCGAGGGCTCCGCGGCTGAGCTCGTAGCCATGCATGGGGACGTTCCTCGTCCAGAAAAAGCGACCCCCTTCCCGCGAGATGCTCCGGCTTCATAGGAGTACTTTCGCCCGTTTTTCGCCTTTCGGCGATTTCGCGAAATGGCCGATTTCGCGATTTTCGTTTGAAAATTTCGGGCACTTTAAGAGCGCCCAGGGCGGGTTTCGGGGTCGCTTCTCCTAGAAGAGGATACGCTTTTTCGATCTGTTTTAAGATTCCCTCTCAAGCGGCCCTGCGGGTCTGCTCGAAAGCTACGCTTTCCGGGTCCCTGGCGGGACCCGTTTCGATTTTTCTCTGGTCCCCGATCTTATTACTTTATTATATAGACTAGTAAGCGGGTAGATCAATAGGCCCGTAGATCCATAGGCCAGTAGTTCAATAGGATCGTAGTTCAATTGGCCCATGGATCAATATAGACCATAGATCAATATAGACCATAGATCAATAGGGCTCATACATCAGTGAAGCGCGCAGAAACACTAAACACGTCAAAAAACCCGATGAAAGCGAAAAATCATAAAAGTATTGGAAAAAACACGAAGAAACGCGAAAAACACGGAAGAATCCGAAGAAAGACGAAAGAAACCGAAGTTACACGAAAGAAACCGAAATTACACGAAACAACGCGAGAAAACACGAAAGAACACCAAGTAACACAAAAAATTTAATGGAACCTGAAAAAAACCCGAAACACAAAAGTACTTGTAAATTGCACACCCCGTATATCACCCGATCGTAAACTCATTGTAAATTGCACACCTTGTATGACATTTTATCGAAATCAGCTCCAATTCGCGAGAAAACTTGAAGGAGAATGCATATGAGACACTCAGTATACAATTGATTAGCAGTGAAAAAAAACCAAAAGAATATCGTTGTAACTCCATCTATTCGAGTTCAGTAATTACCACGAAGGAAGTATCAAAATTATTCTATGGAGCTCCTATGTAACACACCGTATATGTTTCGAAGATAATTTTTCCGTAAAAAACCCGAAGGAACACAAAAAACCTGAAAAAACTTGAGAGCGCGCAAAAAAACAGAAGAACTTGTAAAGTGCTCACCCCGTATATCACCCGATCGCAAATTCATTGTAAATCGCACACCCTGTATGACATTTTACCGAAATTAGCTTTCACACGTGAAAAACATGATGAAAAATGCATATGGGACACCCAGTATATAGTTGATTTGCAGTGGGTGCTTTCATCATAAGAAACAAACCGAAAGAATATCGTTTTAACTCTATCGTTTCAAGTTCGGTGCATTCCACGAAGAAAGAACCCGACGAAACACGGAAAAACTTGAAAGAACCCGAAGTACCACGAATGAACGAAAAATATCCAAAGGAACCGAAAAAACCCCGAAGGAGCACAAAATCACCGAAAGCGCGCAAAAAAACTCGAAGGAAAGCTTAAAACCCCGAGGGAGCACAAAAAACCGAAAGCGTGCAAAAATAATGGAAGAACTTTTAAATTGCACACCCTGTATATCAATCGATCGCGAAATCATTGTTAATGGCACACCCTGTATGGGATTTCATTGAATTAAGCTCCCTTACGCGGAAAAGCACAAAAGCTGGAGAAAAACTCTGGTGAATGTCAGCGCTACTCAGATCTGACACCCTGTATATGAATCGAATATATTTTATCGAATTAAGATCCAAAACTCCCGAAACAACACAAAGACTCGAATTTGCGTAAAAAAAATCAAATTAACTTGTAAATTGCACACCCCGTATATCACCCGATCGCAAATTCATTGTGAATCGCACACCCTGTATGACATTATACCGAAATCAGCTCCCATTCGCGAGAGAACTTGAAGAAAAAATGCATATGGGACACCCCGTATATAATTGATTCGCAGTGGGTGCTTTCTTCATGAAAAACAAACCGAAAGAATATCGTTTATAACTCTATCGTTTCGAGTTCAGTGCATTCCACCAAGAAAGAAACCGACCAAATACGAAAAAACGCGGAAAACATGATAGAACCCTAAGTAACACGAAATCTCTCGAAGAAAGAATCTGGTGAAAATCAGTGCTTTCCATAAGCACAGCCTGTATAGCGATTTTTTCGAGATAGCATAGCCTGTATAGCGATTAATCGCGATCTGTGTGCATTCTTCAAGGACGAAAATGAATTAGCGCGAAAATAGAGCCTGAAATGACGATTTTCAAACGCATATTTGAGGTGTTTTTCTTGCGATTCACGAAAAGTGGTAGGTATCTAGAGATTCGGAATCTCCTGTAGATTCTTATTCGAGTGCTTGGAAGGCGCAAACAATCTTTCACCGGCCATATCGAGCGAAAAATTGATGCCGTATTTTCAAATTTGGAGCTCGCGTTCGGCTATCATCGGAATCGTATGAGAAATTCTGACATTTTGCCTCATTTCACCGTATAAATTGCCGAATTTCGAATGAAGAATTCGCGGCCTTGACTCGCTACTTGGATGTGAAAATTGGTACCCAGAGATGGGAAATTTCACGTAGATTCGTTTTCTACCGATCGCGGGGCGATTTATATCGTTTTCGACCGGCACGGAGGAAAACGTAGGTGTGGTTTTTGACGTTTCAGGAAGTCGCGAGTCTAAAATTGCCGTTTTATATGCATAATTTTCGTATAGATTTCGAGGGCTCCGCGGCTGAGCTCGTAGCCACGCATGGGGACGTTCCTCGTCCAGAAAAAGCGACCCCCCCCCCCGCGAGATGCTCCGGCTTCATAGGAGTACTTTCGCCCGTTTTTCGCCTTTCGGCGATTTCGCGAAAATGGCCGATTTCGCGATTTTCGTTTGAAAATTTCGGGCACTTTGAGAGCGCCCGGGGGTGCTTCGGGGTCGCTTCTCCTAGAAGAGGATACGCCTTTTCGATCTGTTTTAAGATTCCCTCTCGAGCGGCCCTGCGAGCCGCTCGAAAGCTACGCTTTCCGATTCCCTGACGGGACCCGTTTCGATTTTTTTCTCTGGTTCCCGATCTTATTACTTTATTATATAGACTAGTAAGCGGGTAGATCAATAGGCCCGTAGATACATAGGCCCGTAGATCCATAGGCCAGTAGTTCAATAGGCCAGTAGTTCAATAGGCCCATGGATCAATATAGACCATAGATCAATACGGCCCATACATCAATGAAGCGCGCAGAAACACTAAACACGTCAAAAAACCCGATGAAAGCAAAAAACATGAAAGTACTGGAAAAAACACAAATAAACACGAAAAACACGGAAGAATCCGAAGAAAAACGAAAGAAACCAAAGTTACACGAAAGAAACCGAAATTACACGAAACAACGCGAGAAAACACGAAAGAACACCAAGTAACACAAAAATCTAACGGAACCTGAAAAAACCCGAAACACAAAAGTACTTGTAAATTGCACACCCCGTATATCACCCGATCGTAAACTCATTGTAAATTGCACACCCTGTATGACATTTTATCGAAATCAGCTCCCATTCGCGAGATAACTTGAAGAAAAATGCATATGAGACACTCAGTATACAATTGATTAGCAGTGAAAAAAAAAACCAAAAAATATCGCTGTAACTCCATCTATTCGAGTTCAGTTATTACCACGAAGGAAGTATCAAAATTATTCTATGGAGCTCCTATGTAACACCCGTATATGTTTCGAAAATAATTTTTCCGTAAAAAAACCCGGAGGAACACAAAAAACTTGAAAAAACTTGAGAGCGCGCAAAAAAACAGAAAAACTTGTAAAGTGCTCACCCCGTATATCACCCGATCGCAAATTCATTGTAAATCGCACACCCTGTATGACATTATACCGAAATCAGCTCTCATTCGCGAGAAAACCTGAAGAAAAATGCATATGGGACACCCCGTATATAATTGATTCGCAGTGGGTGCTTTCATCATAAAAAACAAACCGAAAGAATATCGTTTATAACTGTATGGTTTCAAGTTCAGTGCATTCCACCAAGAAAGAACCCGACCAAATACGAAAAAACGCGAAAAAACATGATAGAACCCAAAGTAACACGAAAGAACGAAAAAAATCCAAAGGAACTCAAAAAACCCCGAAGGAGCACAAAATCAACGAAAGCGCGCAAAAAAACTCGAAGGAAAGCTTAAAACCCCGAGGGAGCACAAAAAACCGAAAGCGTGCAAAAAATAATGAAAGAACTTTTAAATTGCACACCCTGTATATCACCCGATCGTAAACTCATTGTAAATTGCACACCCTGTATGACATTTTATCGTAATCAGCTCCCTCGCGGAAAAGCACGAAAGCTAGAGAAAAACTCTGATGAATGTCAGCGCTACTCAGATATGACACACTGTATATGAATCGAATATATTTTATCGAATTCAGAACCAAAACACACCGAAGGAATACAAAAAACTCGAATTTGCGCGAAAAAAATCAAATTTACTTATAAATTGAGCACCCCGTAATATCACATGATCGTAAATTCATTGTAAATCGCACACCCTGTATGACATTTTATCGAAATTAGATCACACTCTCTAATTGGTTCGCAGTGGGTGCTTTTTCCATAAAAATTCAGACGGAAAATCTCTCGAAGAAAGAATCTGGTGAAAATCAGTGCTTTCCATAAGCACAGCCTGTATAGCGATTTTTTCGAGATAGCACAGCCTGTATAGCGATTCATCGTGATCTGTGTGCATTCTTCAAGGACGAAAATGAATTAGCGCGAAAATAGAGCCTGAAATGACGATTTTCAAACGCATATTTGAGATGTTTTTCTTGAGAGTCGTGAAGGATGAGTGGTATCTAGAGATTCGTAATCTCCTGTAGATTCTTATCCGAGTGCTTGGAAAACGCAAATAATCTTCCACCGCCCATATCGAGCGAAAAATTGATGCCGTATTTTCAAATTTGGAGCTCGCGTTCGGCTATCATCGGAATCGTTTGATAATATATGACACTTCTCCTCGAATTATCGAGAAAATTGCCGAATTTGGAATGAATATTCCCGGCCTTGACTCGCTACTTGGATGTGAAAATTGGTACCCAGAGATGGGAAATTTCACGTAGATTCGTTTTCTACCGATCGCGGGGCGATTTATATCGTTTTCGACCGGCACGGAGGAAAACGTAGGTGTGGTTTTTTGACGTTTCAGGAAGTCGCGAGTCTAAAAATTGCCGTTTTATATGCATAATTTTCGCATAGATTTCGAGGGCTCCGCGGCTGAGCTCGTAGCCACGCATGGGGACGTTCCTCGTCCAGAAAAAGCGATCCCCCTACCCGCGAAATTCTTCGGCTTCATAGGAGTACTTTCGCCCGTTTTTCGCCTTTGGGCGATTTCGCGAAAAATGGCCGATTTCGCGATTTTCGTTTGAAAATTTCGGGCACTTTAAGAGCGTCCGGGGAGTTTCGGGGTCGCTTCTCCTAGAAGAGGATACGCCTTTTCGATCTGTTTTAAGATTCCCTCTCGAGCGGCCCTGCGGGCTGCCGGAAAGCTTCCGTCAGGGACCCGTTTCGATTTTTTTCTCTGGTCCCCGATCTTATTACTTTATTATATAGACTAGTAAGCGGGTAGATCAATAGGCCCGTAGATCCATAGGCTTGTAGATCCATAGGCCCGTAGATCCATGGGCCAGTAGTTCAATTGGCCAGTAGTTCCATTGGCCAGTAGTTCAATTGGCCCATGGATCAATATAGACCATAGATCAATATAGACCATAGATCAATAGGGCCCATACATCAATGAATCGCGCAGAAAGCCGTTGAAAAAAAAACATGAAAGTACTGGAAAAAACGCGAAGAAAAGCGTAAACTCATTGTAAATTGCACACCCTGTATTACATTTTATCGAAATCAGCAAAATAACTTGTAAATTGCACACCCCGTATATCACATGATTGCAAATTCATTGTGATTCGCACACCCTGTATGACATTTTATCGAAATTAGATCGCATACGCGAAAAATCATGATCACTTTCACATAGGACACCCACTATATAATCGATTCGTAGTGGGTGATTTTTCCATGAAAATGCAGATGGAAAAACTCTCGAAGAAAGACCCTGGTGAAAGTCAGTGCTTTCAATGTGCACAGCCCGTATATAAATCGAAAATAATTTTTTCATATAAAATTAACCCAAAGAATATCGTTGTAACTCCATCTATTCGAATTCAATAATAACCACGAAGGAAGTATAGAAATTATTCTATGGAGCTCTATGTAACACCCCGTATATGAATCGGAAATAACTTTTCCATAAAAAACCCGAAGGAACACAAAAAACTTGAGAGCGCGCAAAAAAGCAGTAGAACCTGTAAAGTGCACACCCCGTATATCACATGATCGCAAATTCATTGTAAATAGCACACCCTGTATGACATTTTATCGAAATTAGCCTCAACTTGTGAAAAAACATGATAACTTGAAGAAATATGCATATGGGTCACCCGGTATATGATTTATTCGCAGTGGGTCATATAATAAAAGAGACCGAAAGAATATCGTTTCAACTCTATCGTTTCAAGTTCAGTGTATTCCACCCAGAAAGAACCCGACCAAATACAAAAAAACGCGGAAAAACATGATAGAACCCAAAGTAACTCGAAAAAACGAAAAAAAAATCCAAAGGAACCCAAAAAACCCCGAAGGAGCACAAAATCACCGAAAGCGCGCAAAAAACTCGAAGGAAAGCTTGAAACCCCGAGGGAGCACAAAAAACCGAATGCGTGCAAAAAATAAAGAAAGAACTTGTAAATTGCACGCCCTGTATATCAATCGATCGCGAAATCATTGTTAAAGGCACACCCTGTATGAGATTTCATTGAATTCAGCTCCCTTACGCGGAAAAGCACGAAAGCTAGAGAAAAACTCTGGTGAATGTCAGCGCTACTCAGATCTGACACCCTGTATATGAATCGAATATATTTTATCTAATTCAGAACTGAAACACACCGAAGAAACACAAAAACTCGAATTTGCGCGAAAAAATCAAAATAACTTGTCAAATGCACACCTCGTATATCACATGATCGCAAATTCATTGTAAATCGTTTACCCTGTATGACATTTTATCGAAATTAGATCCCACTCACTAATTGCTTTTTCCGTAAAAATTCAGACGGAAAATCTCTCGAAGAAAGAATCTGGTAAAAATCAGTGCTTCCCATGGGCACAGCCTAGATAGCGATTTTTTCAATGCACATCCCCTGTACAGCAATTAATGCACAACCCCTGTACAGCAATCCATCGCGATCGGTTCGTTCTTCAAGGACGAAAATGGAATGGCGCGTAAATCGAGCCAAAAATGCCGATTTTCAAACGCATAATTTAGGCATTTTTGTTTGGATTCCCGAAATGTGAAAGGTATCTGGAGATTCGGAATTTTCCGTAGATTCTTATTCGACCACTGGAAAGGCCTGAAAAATCTTATACCGCCGAAATCGAGCGAAAAGTCGATGCCGGATTTTGAAAATTGGAGCTCGCGTTCGGCTATCCTCGGAATGGAAACAGAAATTGACATTTCTCCTCGCAATATTGTGAAAATTACCGAACTTCGAACGAAGAATTCACGGCCTTATCTCGCTACTTGGATATGAAAATTGGTACCCGGAGATGAGGAATTTCCTCAAGTTTCGTTTTCTATCCTTGAAAGGGCGTTTAGGGACGTGTAGAGCCCGCACCGAGCGAAAGCATCATAGGGGTTTTTGACGTTTTGCGGAGTTGGAGAATCCGAAAATTGCCCATTTTCTTACCAAATTTTCGTACCCATCCGGGGTAGCTCCGGGGTCCAGCTCGTAGCAGGAACCCCGGCCGTTCTTCCTCTCGAAAAAGCGACCTCCCCGCCCTGCAAAACGGTCTATCTTCGGACGGGAAAGTTCAAACGCGGGGACGCTTTCGGCGATTTCGCCAAAAACGACGTTTTTCGACATTTCCGTTTGAAAATTTCCGGGCACTTTAAGAGCGCCCGGGGGTTTTTCTCGGTCGCTTCTCCTAGAAGAGGATACGCCCTTTCGATCCGCTTTAAGATTCCTTCTCAGGCGGCCCTGCGGGTCGCGGGCTCGGCTTCGCCTCGCGGGTCCCTGACGGGACCCGAAAATTCCAATTTTAACCACGCTCACCCTTATTGCTTTAATATAATAGACGGATTATTTTAAAATAGGGTAAATTAAAATAAAAATCGATGTGTTTCAGGATTATTTCTTAAAATGATCTGATTAGCTAAAAATGAATTTGTTCCATACTTTACGGATACAATTTAAATGTACTATGTAATTCGAAATTTCATTCAAACAGTTATTGTAAAAATAAGTAACGTACCTATGTAAAGTACACAAAAGTTCGGAAAAACCCGTCGTTTGTATTCAATTGTAGTTTTCTATAATTGAATTGTTTCTAATAAAGTGATTAAAAGAGTTATAAATTCAAGTTTGTTTTGTTCTCCACAATAAGTTGGATTTGTAGAAAATAAATTGAAATTCATTTGTTTAATAAAGAACTTTCCGCTTTTTCATACATGCATTTATATATTATATGCTCGACAATATATGTTTATTAGTGTAACTTTCTTCCTAGAACTGAAAAATAATTATAAGAAAAGAAATTTAATATTGTTGAAAAGATTCGGCAAGAAAAACCGAACCCATCTTTGGTATCCAATTGTAGTTGTCAATAATTGAATTGTATTTCAATTTTCAACTTTGTTTTATGAGGGACAATATAAATTTTATCCTACGCAGGTAGAAAGCGGTAAATAATACAAGTCGAACATTAAGAACGCGTTGTGAGCGTTGAACAATTGACAAAATGCGTTCCGGCTATTTAACAATTACCAGAACGCGTTGCGAGCGTTTAAAAACAGCCAAAACGCGTTCTGTGCGTTCGAAGGCAGCCAGAACGCGATGTGGTCGTTTTTTCCAGCCACTGAGCGTTTTCGGTCTTCGGGCCTAACAGACATAAAATCAGAAACATTGATATAATGTTACACCTTCAATATTAGTACAAATTCTTATTAAAATCGTATCATTTTGAGAAATAGCGACCTAAAACGCCGTCCTCGCGCTAGTGCTCTTAAATGTAACGCATAGAATCTTATAACATATTTTCAAGTTTAATCATTAATTAATCAATATTCAAGTTCATATTCATTACAAAATACAGCGCGAGTTGAATTATTATGGGACCGTCTATTGTCTATTACGTTACAGATTTGCTCAAAATGTGTGAAAGTCCATTAATGTAAAGATAATTTATGGTTGCGTTTACGTTACATTCATTGTGAATAAACCCTCACGATTTTCATTTTTAAGTTGGAAATATGGCCGAATGTAAACGCGCCGCTTCAGTTCGAAATCTTATGTTCGTTAAAAGAAGTGTTTCCTGAAATTCTATAAATATCTATCATAACTTAGACGATCCAATGACATAACATACAAGGGAGAAATTCAGATAAATCATGATATGAGGGATTCAATTTTTAATGGTACTATCTTGGCCTCCCTAATCTTAGTTCGGAAGAACAAATATCGAAATAAAGTAAGTATGAATTCGTGAAGAACAACATATTTTCTGGAGCCGGCCCTGGCCATCGTCTAATAGTTCGGTAACTCTTCGTTAGATGCTGTAAAGAACAAATACATTTATTTCAGAAACATACAGTCCATCTATAAACCAGAAATCGTACTAGTATATTTCTGGCTTCATTTCTTTGAACTGCGTTTTCCCTCTAGGTAGATTTATACTCAATGCTTATCCAGAGTGAATCTTTGACCACTGCGTTAATTTTTACCATAGGTTCTTGAGATAATAAAGAACACCTTTTTCCCATACCGTTTTTCCATATTCATCTGCGTAAAAAGTTAAAATAATTTTAAGTTGTCACATTGGGCAAATACCCTCTCTGTAGTCCAGTTTAGTTTGAATGAAAAATACCTTCCACAGCATCCACTATTGAATCTGAATTGTTTAAAAACATTATTTTCCCTCTAAGAAATGATCCACTTGTGTGTAAAAAAAAAGGTAATTGTAGCTCCAAGAATATTGGGTGAGTCTTTGACCACTGCGTTAATTGTAAATTTTAACCATGGGTTCTTGAGATCAAAAGAAACACTTTTATTAAATACCGTTTCTCCATATTCATCTGCGTTAAAAAGTTATAAGCTTTTTGAGTTTTCACATTGGGCAAATACCCCTCTAAATAACAATAATAAATCTTTTGATGCCAAAATATGCACGAGTGTTATCAAAAACCTTCTACAAGAGATCATTTCAATTGATATTGTCGTTTGAATATTACAGGTGAAAATGCAATTTTTCTATGAAATTTCAACACCCTATATCTTTTGAACGGGGCCAAATTTGGAAAAATGTTATAGAAAGAAAATGTTTCTTTTGACGTCAAGAATCTATGGTTAAAATTAACGCAGTGGTCAAAGACTCACCCTGTATAAATAACTATTACGCATTTGATAAGTTCTGTGAACGTATAGTAATTCATGATAATTGAAAATTGATGAATAATTTCAATGATTATGAAAATAATGGAAACTGGTGTAATAATCTGATACACATTATTAGAATATGTATACAGTGCAAGTAAAAATTGGGGAAGAATTTCATATTCATAGAAGAAAAATACTCGAATACAAAATTCTTTAACAGGTCTATTTTTTTCCAAATTTTTAAGGGGAAAATCATTTCGCAGTTTCAAAAATTCGTTCATTTCAATCTATATACAATCGTTTCCACACCACCCCGGAGGTAGATTGCTTAGCGCGTTTTATTTTACATGGTTTCCCCAGGAGGCCTAATCCATGAACAACTATGATCATAGTTGTTTAAGTACCGATGAAACGAGAGCCTAAGCAGAGCTTTCAGAATTATCCCGAGGGAAGCACAGAAAGCAGAAGCGAATTCAAAGAGCAAGCGAAGCGAACAGTTAGGAAAGAATTCAAGCATAATTATGCTACTCGGCTGGGATTCGAACCCAGTGGACACGGAGCATGGAAGGTTACTAAGCGACTTAATAACCCTCAAGGCCGCTCGACGTGCTTATTCGATTAGCATTTCTACACCAATTTACCTACAAACTGACAAGCATTATCGTAGATGAAATATTGTTTACTTATACCATTGAGAATAAATGAAATAGTTTCAATGGTTTTGATCTAATAGTTTTATGCAATTTTCCATTTACGTTAAGGCAGTCCATACTTGAGACGTTATAGACATGTTAGGCCCGAAGACCGAATACGCTCAGTGGTCGGAAAAAACGGCCACATCGCGTTCTGGCTGTCTTCGAACGCACAGAACGCGTTTTGGTTGTTTTTAAACGCTCGCAACGCGTTCTGGTGATTGTTTAACAGCCGGAACGCGTTTGTCTAACGACAATTGGTTCAAATGTAAGATCCTGTAGTTTTTTACATTTTTAGAATAATAAAAATAAGTTGTTTCCGAACATGTTTGGTACTTGTGGTCTAGCATTTCTTTATGAACCCTGAGCACATTCAAAACTATTGTATATTTGTCGACCCTGTACCTATTGGAATCAACATGTGATACATTTTGGAATCAGCTCAGTTAGAGTAATCCGGAAATGGAGACAAAATAGTTCGATTTAAAAAAATGACGGTGATGTCATTACTCGAAAATAATTCACGCTATATATTAGAATATTATTTTAAAATAGGGTAAATTAAAATAAAAATCGATTTGTTTCAGGATTATTTCTTAAAATGATCTGATTAGCTGAAAATGAATTTGTTCCATACTTTACGGATACAATTTAAATGTACTATGTAATTCGAAATTTCATTCAAACAGTTATTGTAAAAATAAGTAACGTACCTATGTAAAGTACACAAAAGTTCGGAAAATCCCGTCGTTTGTATTCAATTGTAGTTTTCTATAATTGAATTGTTTCTAATAAAGTGATTAAAAGAGTTATAAATTCAAGTTTGTTTTGTTCTCCACAATAAGTTGGATTTGTAGAAAATAAATTGAAATTCATTTGTTTAATAAAGAACTTTTCGCTTTTTCATACATGCATTTATATATTATATGCTCGACAATATATGTTTATTAGTGTAACTTTCTTCCTAGAACTGAAAAATAATTATAAGAAAAGAAATTTAATATTGTTGAAATGATTCGGCAAGAAAAACCGAATCCATCTTTGGTATACAATTGTAGTTGTCAATAATTGAATTGTATTTCAATTTTCAACTTTGTTTTATGAGGGACAATATAAATTTTATCCTACGCAGGTAGAAAGCGGTAAATAATACAAGTCGAACATTAAGAACGCGTTGTGAGCGTTGAACAATTGACAAAATGCGTTCCGGCTATTTAACAATTACCAGAACGCGTTGCGAGCGTTTAAAAACAGCCAAAACGCGTTCTGTGCGTTCGAAGGCAGCCAGAACGCGATGTGGTCGTTTTTTCCAGCCACTGAGCGTTTTCGGTCTTCGGGCCTAACAGACATAAAATCAGAAACATTGATATAATGTTACACCTTCAATATTAGTACAAATTCTTATTAAAATCGTATCATTTTGAGAAATAGCGACCTAAAACGCCGTCCTCGCGCTAGTGCTCTTAAATGTAACGCATAGAATCTTATAACATATTTTCAAGTTTAATCATTAATTAATCAATATTCAAGTTCATATTCATTACAAAATACAGCGCGAGTTGAATTATTATGGGACCGTCTATTGTCTATTACGTTACAGATTTGCTTAAAATGTGTGAAACTCCATTAATGTGAAGATAATTTATGGTTGCGTTTACGTTACATTCATTGTGAATAAACCCTCACGATTTTCATTTTTAAGTTGGAAATATAGCCGAATGTAAACGCGCCGCTTCAGTTCGAAATCTTATGTTCGTTAAAAGAAGTGTTTCCTGAAATTCTATAAATATCTATCATAACTTAGAAGATCCAATGACATAACATACATGGAGAAATTCGGATAAATCATGATATGAGGGATTCAATTTTTAATGGTACTATCTTGGCCTCCCTAATCTTAGTTCGGAAGAACAAATATCGAAATAAAGTAAGTATGAATCTTCGTGAAGAACAACATATTTTCTGAAGCCGGCCCTGGCCATCATCTAATAGTTCGGTTACTCTTCGTTAGATGCTGTAAAGAACAAATACATTTATTTCCAGAAACATACAGTCCATCTATAAACCAGAAATCGTACTAGTATATTTCTGGCTTCATTTTCTTTGAACTGCGTTTTCCCTCTAGGTAGATTTATACTCAATGCTTATCCAGAGTGAATCTTTGACCACTGCGTTAATTTTTACCATAGGTTCTTGAGATAATAAAAACACCTTTTTCCCATACCGTTTTTCCATATTCATCTGCGTAAAAAAGTTAAAATAATTTTAAGTTGTCACATTGGGCAAATACCCTCTGTAGTCCAGTTTAGTTTGAATGCAAAATACCTTCCACAGCATCCACTATTGAATCTGAATTGTTTAAAAACATTATTTTCCCTCTAAGAAATGATCCACTTGTGTGTAAAAAAAAAAAAAAAAGGTAATTGTAGCTCCAAGAATATTGGGTGAGTCTTTGACCACTGCGTTAATTGTAAATTTTAACCATGGGTTCTTGAGATCAAAAGAAACACTTTTATTCCATACCGTTTCTCCATATTCATCTGCGTTAAAAAGTTATAAGCTTTTTGAGTTTTCACATTGGACAAATACCCCTCTAAATAACAATAATAAATCTTTTGATGCCAAAATATGCACGAGTGTTATCAAAAACCTTCTACAAGAGATCATTTCAATTGATATTGTCGTTGGAATATTACAGGTGAAAATGCAATTTTTCTATGAAATTTCAACACCCTATATCTTTTGAACGGGGCCAAATTTGGAAAAATGTTATAGGAAGAAAATGTTTCTTTTGACGTCAAGAATCTATGGTTAAAATTAACGCAGTGGTCAAAGACTCACCCTGTATAAATAACTATTACGCATTTGATAAGTTCTGTGAACGTATAGTAATTCATGATAATTGAAAATTTTGATGAATAATTTCAATGATTATGAAAATAATGGAAACTGGTGTAATAATCTGATACACATTATTAGAATATGTATACAGTGCAAGTAAAATTGGGGAAGAATTTCATATTCATAGAAGAAAAATACTCGAATACAAAATTCTTCAACAGGTCTATTTTTTTCCAAATTTTCAAGGGGAAAATCATTTCCCAGTTTCAAAAATTCGTTCATTTCAGTCTATATACAATCGTTTCCACACCACCCCGGAGGTAGATTGCTTAGCGCGTTTTAATTTTTACATGGTTTCCCCAGGAGGCCTAATCCATGAACAACTATGATCATAGTTGTTTAAGTACCGATGAAACGAGAGCCCTAAGCAGAGCTTTCAGAATTATCCCGAGCGAAGCACAGAAAGCAGAAGCGAATTCAAAGAACAAGCGAAGCGAACAGTTAGGAAAGAATTCAAGCATAATTATACCAGAGCTGTGCTAAGCACCGAAAAAAAGTGCTTCGAGCACTAAGCCCTAAGCACTCGAAAAAAAAGGCTTCGAGTCTCGAGTTCTAAGCACCGCTTTCGACAGAAGTCTCCGGATTACCGAGCACTTTTGCAAAAGTAATTGAATATTTCGAGCACTAAGCACTAAGCACTTTAGTGGGAACTATTTTATGTAATGTTGTTTGATTGAAATGAGAACTCTTTAGCTTCATCGACATATCTAAAATTATGATTTCGAGACTAGGAAAAACTCAAAAGCCATTTTATTTGTTTTGTGAAACGCATGCATTCAATTTACATTCTGGTACTAGTTAATCTTATTCGTCGATCTGAATCTGAATGGCTGTTCCTAATCAATGCATAAAGTTGAATTAATAATCGAGGACCAATTATTTTATAAGCGAGAACACATTACTGAAAAAATGTGGAAAGCACTGACGTGAGATCAGGAGCTTTTACGCGCTTGTTCTAAAGTCTTTTCTCAGACTTAAAAAGAGTGCGATTCAAAATCAGCCAGCACAATGAGTGTGAAAGAATCAATAAACATATATCTTAAATGGAAGTTGAGTGAACTTACAGTTCAGCAAATTCTTCGATCTGGCATTTTTTCCACATTTCTATACCATATATAAGTTGTTGTAGTTGAGTGTCATCAATGTTAGGGCGTTTTCGGAATTTCCTCAATATTTATTTGTTTATTATTGTTTTTATCCATTCATATCTCACATATGACACCACATGTTTTAAGATCGCATTCTTCGCGTTTCCAGTTAGTTCAGTCTTAGAATTCGACGCCGCCGTGTTGTAGAATTTCGATAGCTTTTTACATTTTCGCTTTTCACCCGCTTTAGAAAAATTTAGCATAGTAAAACCGCAGTATTTAGTGTGCATCTTAGTGTTAGTGCATCACAATTATAGTACAACTCGCATTATAGTTCAACCCTCATTTCTATTCCAACCAAGGAAGGGCGGGATTACCATCTGCATCCCGAGCCGCAGTGGGAGTGCTTTCCAGGTTTAAAATTCATCTTATTTTTTCCTTATTTTACCTTCACCCTTCCTAATTAACTTCCTTTAATCGAAGGTGAATTTGGAAATAACGCACCTGGAACTAGCTTGACCCCAAACTTAATAGTAAGTTAAACATTTTTGTTTGTTTTCATTTACAGTCCACTAAAATTAGCATAGATAGCATATAGGCCTTTGTAAGTACAAATTGCTTTCAATAATTGACCAAAGGCCGTACCATTTTGATCCTTATCGGACCGGATATCATTTCATTTTATAGATTTTTCAAAATTTTCATTCGACATAAATGTGGTGTGGTCTGTGAGATAGACGTACCGGTGCAAGTTTTTGCGGTCATTGTTTAGTTTCACATATAGTGTTCTCGCTCATTTCAATTACTTTGCTCTTTCTCTCTCACGCTAGTGTGTTCGGTGCGGATTTTGTTTTTATAGGTAACATATTTTGTATTTATATTTCATTCATTTCAATATGCCGAATACCACGGAAACGGATAAGAGGCAAACTAAGCTGAAGGCTTTGGAATCCAAAAACAAATGTTTTTCCTACGGCTTCAGAAGCTTTCAGATTATATTAAAGACTTGAATAAGCCTAAAGTTGCAGAATATTTCAGAATGGGTTTATACTCTATTGAAACGACAAGACAAAGCATTATGGAAGTTGTAGAAGAGATAAATATGATTCAATTAGACATAAATCCCGATAGTTCACCAAATTATCAAGCAGTTGAAGCTGCTGAAGATTTATATTGTCGCATTAAATTGGCCGCAGATCAGGTAGAAAAAGGATCGTTGGATTCTAGTAGTGGTAGTGGTACAATTTCAAAAATTTCATTAAAACCGCAACACAAATTACCTGCAATTGAATTAGTAGATTTTAATGGCGATCCTAAAGTATGGCCTATATTTTACCAAAACTTCAAGAGTTGCATTCATGAAAATGCTGAGCTAGACGATGCGTGCAAAATACATTATCTGCTGAGTAAACTCAGTGGTCGTGCCCTCACTATTTGTTCTGGAATACCTCCAATTGAAAATAACTATGAAAGTATTTGGAAGTTGTTGATGAATACATATCAAGATGAAAGATTGTTAGCTTCCACGTATTTACGATCAATATTCGAGTTCAAACCTATAACTGTGGAGTCATACAATAATTTGAATCATTTTCTAGAAAACTTTGATGTATCTGTTAGTGCATTCAAGCAACTTCGTCTGAAGGATCCTCTTGACTTCATTCTAGTCACTTTGGCTCTCACTAAATTGGACAATCAAACTCAACGTTCATTCGAAATGACTTTGAAGGATAATGAATTACCATCCTATGAGAGTTTAATTAGTTTCATTAGACAGCAAACAAGGATGCTTGGTCGCAGTGGTATCGGACCAATCACGCATAGCACACCAAAATATTCTTCTAATAAACAGAAATCTACCCACTCTTACGTAGCATCTAATTTACACTCAACTAGATCTGGTTCAATTCAATGTTCATTGTGTAAACAATCACATTTTATTTACAAATGTAATCAATTTTTGAAAATGTCTCCATTTTGTCGTTATAAAGTAGCTAAAGAAAAAGGTTGTTGTTTGAATTGTTTAAGTTCCAAACATAAGATTTCTTCATGCAAATCAACAAATACATGCAATGCTTGTAAACTCAAACACCATTCATTATTGCATTTTGAAGGTAATGAAGACAATTCGAATATTAATAAAAATAATAGTAAGGTGACTGAACCACAACCTCAAACCTCGTCTTCGGAGCAGGGCCCACATATAGAAAAGGTTGGTTATGTTGTGTCCTTACACTCGAATGCCTCTACCTTCAAGACTAGAGTTTCTCTATTGCCTACTGCCAAGGTTCTAATCTCATTTCCTGGTGGAAATAGCAAGGAAATTCGCGTCTTAATTGACAGTGGTAGCGAAGAAAATTTTCTTTCGTTTCAATGTTGTCAAAATTTGAGCATTCCGATTGTGAAATGAAATCAAACTATTATAGGAATAGGAAACCATAAAAAGTGCCGTCAGAGGCATTGCAAGAAATATTTGCATTTCTTCTCGCTATGACTCAAATGTATTTTTCACTTTAGATGCTTTAGTAGTAGATAACTTGACTGTCAAATTACCGAGCAGCAATATTTCTCAAGAATATTTAAATTTGTTTTCGAGTATTCCTTGGCTGATGATACATTCACTGAATGTTCGGAAATTGATGGCATCCTAGGAGTTGAAATTTTCGCAACGATAATTAATAAGAATAAAATTTCACATAAAAGCGATTCACCAGTAGCAATAGATACAAGTTTGGGTTATATTATTTCCGGAAAAGCGCGAACGGCCGCTTCAAACGAGATTGTTCGATCTAAATTTAGTTATAGTGCGGTGATCTCCGATGAACCCCTCGAAAATTTAGTAAAAAATTTCCTGGATCTTGAAGAAGTACCGGCTATCAAGCATTATACTGATGAAGAATTAGCTTGCGAAACTCATTTTCAATCTACTTTGTCCAGATCTATTTCTGGTCGATATACAGTGTGTCTACCTTTCAAGATAGAACCCACTAATTTGAGTGATTCCTTTACTACCGCGTTAAGGAGATTTTTCAGCTTGGAAAGAAGGCTTAACTCATATCCAGTTCTCAGGGAACAATATAGCGCTATTATTTCAGATTACCTTCAACAGGGTCATATGAATAAAATATGTTCAATCGATGATGATAGATTTCAAGACATAAGAAATCATCCGCATTATATAATTGCACATCATCCAATTTTTAAAGATAGTGTGTCCACTCCTATTCGAATTGTTTTTGATGCCAGTGCAAAAACTACACCCTCATCTCTTTCATTAAATGATTGTTTGCACACGGGATCTAAATTACAGGTGGACATAGTTCAAATGTTCCTCAATTTTAGATTGTTTTCTATTGTCCTTATCGCGGACATTTGTCAAATGTATCGTCAGATAGAAATTTCTGAACAAGATCGCGTTTTTCAATTAATTTTATGGCGATTTTCTCCCAATCAAGCTATTGAAGTTTATCAAATCAATAGAGTGGCATTTGGTATAAGATCATCTCCATTTTTGAGTCTCAGAATAGTTAGACAATTATGTCAAGACGAAGCTCATAATTTTCCATATGCTTCGAAAATAGTTTTGAACGATATGTACGTTGATGATCTAGTAACCAGCGTTGATAGTATCGTTGAGGCAAAAACGCTATTCGTTGAACTGACGAAATTGTTCGAATCTGGCGGATTTGAAATCAAAAAATGGTACACAAATTCTCCGCAATTATTGTCATGCATACCTTCCGAGAAACATTCTCCTGAGACAATTAATTTTGAAAAAGATTTCTTTCATGTATTAGGAATACAGTGGAAACCTGAATCGGATGTATTTTCATTCGATGTAGCATTAGAATCTCAAAGTAGTCAAAAATATACAAAGAGAAGCATTTTATCACAGATTAGCAAAATCTATGATCCTTTAAGTATCTTAGGTCCTGTAGTATTGTACGCGAAATTGTTTATTCGTAAACTCTGGTCCATTAAATTAGAATGGGATTCTGACCCTCCAGTTGAACTTGTTAACAGCTGGAAAGAATTTGAAAATGAATTGCCACTTCTTACTCAGGTGAGAGTTCCTAGATGGCTAGGAGCTCATACAAATTCGCCTATAACCTTAATAGGTTTTTCCGACGCAAGTCAAACTAGTTATGCCGCCGCTGTTTATATGAAAACTGTTTCAAACGGTAAATCTTGCATAAATTTGATATGTTCTAAATCTAAAATTGCTCCACTTAAAATTGTGTCTATACCCGCTTAGAACTTTGTGCTGCCCTACTCTTGTCGAAATTACTTAAATATGTAATGTCTGTTTATTCCACTCGTTGCCAAATATATAATAGTTTTGCTTGTACTGACTCGATGATTGTGTTAGGATGGATAGCGCAGTCTCCGCACAAGTGGAAGACTTTTATAGCTAACCGCGTTTCTCAAATTCGGTCTAATTTGCCTGTAGAAAATTGGTGTTTCGTTCAAGGAACACAAAATAGTGCTGATATTGTTTCACGAGGAGTCACACCCTCAAAATTTCTTTTGAATATTGAAAGTTGGCTTCACGGCCCCTTGTGGTTAGAAAAGGATGAAAGTTTATGGCCTTTGAAATTAATACATAATGTAAATCTGTCGGAAGATTTACCGGAAGCACAAACTATTTCAATGGTTGTCACAACAATTGATAATTTATATTCTTTTATATCAAAATTTTCCAGTTTCACTAAACTCCTTAGAAGCATGATATATGTTTTGAAATTTGGTCGCATACTTTCACTCTCTGATGAAGTCAGCATTTCTAATCTTCAGATTTCCGAAAATTATTTAATAAAAATAGTTCAACAATTTCATTTTAGCGAATTGTTCAATTCATTGGAAAGAAATAAAATGTTCCCTCATCTTTCAGAAAATTCTATCCATTTCTAGATGAATTTGGCCTCATTCGGGTAGGAGGTAGGCTAATCAATGCCTCTGTTGGTTTTGATTACAAACATCAAATACTCCTTCCAAAAAATTCACATTTTGTTGCTCTTTTAGTTGAGTATATGCATAAAAAACATATACACGCAGGTCCGCATTTACTTTATTCAATTTTAATGAGTAAATATTGGATAATCTTCGCTCGAAAAATTATAAGACAAACAGTACGTTCTTGCAATCATTACTTTCGATTGAAACCTAGACCTAACTTCCCTTTGATGGGAAATCTTCCTTCACCGCGTGTCACGACTCAACTTAAGGCCTTCATAGATGTAGGTGTTGATTACGCCGGACCTTTCAAAATTTCTTTAACTAGACATAGAGGAGTCAAAACACAAAAGGCGTATGTATGTCTGTTCATATGCCTCGCAACAAAATGTATTCACTTAGAGTTAGCTTCTGACTTAACAACTGACACTTTTTTAGATGCTTTAAAGAGATTTATCAGTCGTAGAGGTCCAGTGAAAACGCTTTATTCGGATCAAGGAACCAATTTTATTGGCGCCTCTAGATATCTGAACGACTTACAAAATTTTATAGTTTCATCAGAATATGTTGGTGTTCTGAAGAAAGAACTATTGAATAATCAAATTCAATGGAAATTCAATGCGCCTCTCTCACCACATATGGGTGGTTTGTGGGAGAGTAACATAAAGAGCATGAAAAAATTTTTGCTCAAGTCGATAGGTGAACAGATTCTTTCATATGAAGAGTTTTACACCGTATTAACCCAAATAGAAGCTCTTCTCAATAGTCGTCCTCTTTGTTCGTACATCAGTAATGATCCCTCTGATCCGACTATGTTAACACCAGCTCACTTTTTGTTAACATCTCTACAACATTTTCCTGCTGCTGATGTTTCGAGAATAGAAATAAATAGGTTGAGTAGAAAACAACTTTTAGACAAAATAGTCCAATCTTATTGAAAAGATGGAAAGATGAATATCTTCATCAATTGCAAACACGCTCTAAATGGAACTCTCTTACGAATCCTGTAACCGTTGACACTGTAGTGCATAGACTACCTGTAGACTGCTGTAGTGGTAGTAATGGGTGAAAACACACCCCATTGAATTGGCCTCTTGGAATTATCACAGAAATATTTCCAGGTAGTGATCAGATCGTTAGAATCGCTATGGTCAAAACTAAGGATGGACTTTTCAAACGTCCTGTTACAAAATTGTGTCCACTTCCGACACAATAATATTGCAACTTTAACTTGCTTCACTTTTTCAATAGTTTTTAACCGCTTTGGTAGTTATTAGTTGTTTTGATAGTTTTCAACCTCTTTAATAGTTTTCATTCGCTTTAATAGTTTTTGACCGCTTCAATAGTTCAAAATCGTTTTAATAGTTTTTAACCGCTTCAATAGTTCAAAATCGTTTTAATAGTTTTTAACCGCTTCAATAGTTCAAAATCGTTTTAATAATTTTCAACCGCCTTAATAGCTTTAAACCGCTTCCATAGTTTTGAACGCTTAGCTATCTTTGGTACACTTCAATAGTTTAGATACGCTAATTTAGATTGTTATGTTCTTATAGTTGATTTGTTTGTCAATTTGCAATTTTCCCAAAGAGAGAGAGGAGGATGTTAGGGCGTTTTCGGAATTTCCTCAATATTTATTTGTTTATTATTGTTTTTATCCATTCATATCTCACATATGACACCACATGTTTTAAGATCGCATTCTTCGCGTTTCCAGTTAGTTCAGTCTTAGAATTCTGACGCCGCCGTGTTGTAGAATTTCGATAGCTTTTTACATTTTCGCTTTTCACCGCTTTAGAAAAAATTTAGCATAGTAAAACCGCAGTATTTAGTGTGCATCTTAGTGTTAGTGCATCACAATTATAGTACAACTCGCATTATAGTTCAACCCTCATTTCTATTCCAACCAAGGAAGGGCGGGATTACCATCTGCATCCCGAGCCGCAGTGGGAGTGCTTTCCAGGTTTAAAATTCATCTTATTTTTTCCTTATTTTACCTTCACCCTTCCTAATTAACTTCCTTTAATCGAAGGTGAATTTGGAAATAACGCACCTGGAACTAGCTTGACCCCAAACTTAATAGTAAGTTAAACATTTTTGTTTATTTTCATTTACAGTCCACTAAAATTAGCATAGATAGCATATACGCCTTTGTAAATGGTACAAATTGCTTTCAATAATTGACCAAAGGCCGTACCAATCAATTATAACCGAATTTCAGATTCATAATTGCTGAGCTATCGGACCGGTCTGGCCCAATAACTAACTTGACTTATATTTGGATAATAAACTAATTCTATTAATATGGAATCTCTATCTCATCTCTTTCGGAAGATGAATTTTACCTTTCTAGAAGTGCTTTTAGTGCCCAAGAAATATGAAGTTTTCAGTTTTTCTGGAGCACCAAAATTATGCATTATTCCTCATTAGTAAAAATCTTGACACGCCAAGGCTTTTTAATGCTTTAGATATTCTGATTGGGATTAGAGTGACAATACGTTAGTGCTTCTCTCATTCCAATGTAGTTGAAAAATGTCACTTCGAATTGTTTATTGAAGTAGATTCATTTTTGATATTTTCATTACTACCTAATATTAATGTTTTTTCACCCTCCCGGGTTTGAATCTCACACTAGAACTGATTTTTATTTTTATTATATAATTTCCGCTTCGACACCTGGGTCATTAGCGGTTGTGGTACAATATGATATTACATTTCATTAACAAATCATACACACATATATTTATATATATACATACATAAAATATTATGGCCATAATTTGTTGGCGAATCATATGGTTTTGCTATATCTTGACACCAATTGCTCTGATGAAATGTAGTGTGTTGATTGCTTCTGGTCTGCAGATATTAAGGGCATCATCTATTTTGCGGCTAACTGAATTGGATCTTCTTTGTTTTTCATAAAGGGCGCAATTCGTTAGTACATGCTCAACTGTAACTTGGACGTTGCATGCATTGCACTGTGGTGGGGGTTCTTTCTTTAATAGGTATGAGTGTGTGAAAAGTGTATGTCCAATTCTAAGTCTTCTCAATATTACCAGTTCATTTCTTCTCATCTTGATAGGATGGATTTTGCCAGTAGCATGGTCAATGCAGGAGAGTTTTGATCTTCTTTGGTGGAATACCGTTGCCCATTTCAGTCTTACTTCTTTTTTATATTTAGTGCTAAGATCGTAGGTAGTCATGATTTCTTCAGGATGCCCCTCAGATATTGCTTTCTTTGCATGTGAGTCAACTTTTTCATTACCTTCGACACCTGAATGAGAGGGTATCCACATAAGGGTTATTTTTGCCGTTGTTAGGTTTTCGTTCATTAAGTCCGAGATATTATTTACGATTGGATTTTTGGAATACATATTCATAATAGCCTGTATTGAGCTCAGAGAGTCAGAGCAAATGAGTATGTTTTGAAATCTTTGGTTGACTGCATATTCGACAGCTTTTTGTATTGCCATGAGTTCGGCAGTGAAAATGGAACAATCTGTTGGTAGTTTAAACATTTGATATTTTTTATTGGAAAGATAAGCGCATCCGACTCCTTCCGATGACTTAGCTGCGTCCGTGTATATTATTTGGTAGTTTTTGTAATAAGAAATCATCTCTTTAAAATGTTGTTGTAATATCTCTCTTGGAGTTTCATTTTTATTGTATCTTGTTAGATGTAGGTTGATGCTGAATTTCTGCTTCCTATTGATCCAGGGTGGTTGAGTAGGTTCTTTATATATAATTGTAGAGGGAAGGGGGGATGTCCATGAGTTGTTCACTAGGTGATATAACGGTGGGTTAAGGTTTTCGTTGTTATGATATAAGCTTTTGTATTTCTGGCTGATAAGCTGATTTTGGCTTGGGTTTTGGTTGTCTCCGGAAATTCTTGCAGAGTAGGTTAGTTGTAGCATTTGTCTGCGAAATGCTAATGGCAATTCATCTGCTTCTTTGCATAGACTATCTGTAGGGCTGGTAATATGTGCAACTAATGCCAGTCGGAGTGCGGTGTTTTGTATGACATTGAGCTTTTTTAAGGATGTTTTACTAGCTGTGGCGTACAATATTGATCCATAGTCAATCTTGGAGCGGATCAAGGTTCTATAGATCGTCAGTAGAGTTTTCTCTTCCGCTCCCCAGTGGTTATTAGATAAAACTTTCATGATACCTAGTCTTCGTATGCAGCTTGCTTTGAGTTCTTTGAGATGTTCCTGCCATGTAATTCTTGTATCGAAAGTGATCCCGAGAAATTTGTGAGATTTGACGTTTTCAAGAGGAGTATTATTGAGATTTAAAATACATGGTCTGTAATGCTTTCTAGTGAATTTCATCACCTTAGTTTTATTATGTGAGAAGCGGAATCCGGTTATATTCGACCATTTTTCGATTTCATTAATACAGCCTTGCAATAATTTCTTTGTTGTTTTAGAATTTCTACCACGACACATTATAACAATGTCATCAGCATATATTGACAGTTTTATAGGTGATCTTATTGATGAGACTACATCATCTAGGGCTATCAGGAATAGAGTTGTGCTGATCACCGAGCCTTGTGGAAGTCCATTTTGTAACGTGTAAGATCTAGATCTATTGTTGCCTAGTTTGACTCTGAAAGATCTTTCGCTGATGAAGTTTTGTATATAATGTAAAGTATTTCCATCAATGTTTTTTCTTTGAGTTTTTGCAGTAGACGGTGCCTCCATGTTGTGTCATATGCTTTCATAATGTCGAAAAAGACTGCTATCAATTCTTCTTTATTAGCAAAAGCGTCCAGGACTTCTGTATGTAGTTGTACTAAATTATCCAATGTTGATCGATTTTTACGAAATCCGCTTTGATACTTCGATATTAATCCTTCCTTCTCCAGCACATACCATAGTCTTTATTCACAATTTTTTCCATGACCTTGCACATAGTGTTGGTCAGTGATATAGGACGATAACTTTTAGCTTCTGTTTTGGGACACTTCGGTTTGAGTATGGGTATGATAGTAGCTTCTCTCCAATTACGTACGTAGGTATTCTCCATGAAAATTTTGTTGAAGAGTTTTTGCATGATTTCCACACCTGGGTCAGGAAGATGTTTGAGGAATATTGCTGGTATCTGATCTGGTCCTGGTGAGCTATTTTTGCTATTATCGATAGCATACTTCAGTTCTTCTATAGTTATTGGTTGGTTTATTGGGTTTGAATCATCTTGATTTATTCTTATGTGTTGAGTGTGTTCGACGCTTTTTTTATGTTTCAAGAAATTTGATGTGTAGTTATTGTCTGATGAATTTGCTTGAAAACCTCGAGCCAATAGTTCAGCGATCTCTTTTTTGTCTGTGATGGTATTTTTATTTTTATCTTTGAGTGCTGTTATTTCGAGACCTTTCTTTTTGCCTTTAATAGAGCTTATTTTTTGCCAGACTTCTTTAATGTTTGTATTGGTGTTCAGTTGAGATACGTAATCTTGCCATGATTGTTTTTTTGCTTGTTTCAAAATTCGTCTTGTGTTTGCTCTTTGTTTTTGAAATTCACGAGGTTTTCAGGTGTGTTTTTTCTTTTTAGTTTATATAGCAATTGCTTGCTTAGTTTAACGGCATCTTGGCAGTCGGAATTCCACCATGTATTATAATTTTTTCTGTAGGTATTTTTTCTTTTTCCTACAAATATCTCAGCGGCTTCTTTGATCGTATTCGTGTATTTTTCTGCGAGTATGTTCACGTCATCATCTATTTCGAAATCCTGGAATTTATTTTGTAAATAGGTAGTGTAAGAGGTCCAGTCTGCCTGGTTTATCTTCCAGCTCTCTGTTAGCTCTTCATCTTGGTCGTTTCCTGTTTCATATATGATTTTTATAGGAAAATGGTCACTATCATGTAAAGAATCTAAAACCTGCCAATCTATATTGGTGCTAATACTGGCATGTGACAGTGTAAGGTCTAATGTGGAGAAACATCCAGTTGCCTCATTAAAATATGTGGGTCTCCATTATTATGGAGTATGAGATCAGATGATGTCATAATATTCTCAATGATTTTTCCTTTTTTATTTATATCTTGGGATCCCCATATGGGGTTATGTGCGTTGTAATCACCCAGGAAGATCATAGGTTTGGGAAACTGATTCATAAGATCATCTATCTCTGTTTGTTTAAGATCGTATTTAGGTGGGATGTATATGTTGCATAGTGTGATCTTATTAGGAAAGTTTATGGATATTGCTGTAGCTTCCAGGTTAGACTGAATGTTCAAATGCTCCGTGTAATGTGTGTTCTTTATAAATATGGCAACACCTCCGCTGGCTTTTTTTGCGTTTGTTCGGTTATAGAGATAAGCTACGTAATTCTTTAGAGACGGTATGTGGTCATCCTTTATATAAGTCTCCTGTAGACATAGTATGTCGGGGTCATGCTCTTTAAGGATTTGTTGATTCTTTCAAGATGGCTGTAAAAGCCGTGACAGTTCCATTGTATTATTGTGAATTTTGTGAATGAATTTTGTTATTCTGTTCGGTTTCATCTGCGTCTTCTTCATCATAAGGTTCTTGGGAGCTAATGCTGATACTGCTGGACATATTCTCTTCTTCAAGTTTCAATTGAGCTTTCAGTTTATTCAATATCTTTGTGAACTTTGTTTTTGAGGTTTTACTGGGCAGGTGTGTGTAAATATTTTCCATTGTGTGAATGACCAAATCGACGTTTTCGGTTATATTGTATGCATTGCTGAGTGGATTTTTATTTGTGATGCTGAGGTCGATAAATTTCTTGAAATCATGGAATTTCAACGGGAATTGTGTTGTATCTGTCTGAAAAACTTCTTCGATTCCGTCTAAATTGAGACTGGGTTGGGAACTTTGTGTGGTTTTATATTTTTTATTTTTATTGGTGTTCGATATATTTGACATTGAGATTTGAAGATTGGTTCTGGTTCTTCGGAACTGGCTTCTGTTTCTTGTTGTAGTAAAGGATTAATGATTTCTTCTGTATTAGGTGAAATTGGCAGACTTGAAGAAGCTCGACATTTTTTCGGTTGGGGTTTTTCGATACTTCAGTTGTAGGGTATTCTTCTTCCATTTGATCGTTTTTTTTCTGCTCCTGGATTTCTCCGGTTAGCACGCGAAATTTCGGAGGACTTATCACTCTTTCGCAATGTGGTTTCGGGTATATTTGGGCATGTGCTGGCGATGTGTCCTTGTTCTTTACAATTATAGCATACCAATGCGTCTGAGGCGAGAAATATTCTGTAGGTCGTTTGTTCATGTGTAAGAAGGAAAGATGATGGATAACCTTCCTCTTCAGTTTCCGGAGGACTAATGTAAACTTGTCTTTTGAAACTTAATATATGGGAAAATTCGTCGCCCTCTATTCCAGCTCTAAGAAAATTCATACTGGATACTAGTGTAAGTCCGAGTTCTTTCAGCTTTGCTTCAATCGTCGCATGCGGTATGGAAGGGCATGCATTCGAAATAATGATTCGCTTGGCAGGAGTTATGAATCTTCGAATATGTATATCATTGCCACCAATGTTGACACTAGATCTATTTTCTAACAATTTGTCTACCGTTTTTACATCATCCAAAAAGATGCAAACTCTTTGGTTGGAGAGACGTGAGATGAATCTTATGCACTTTGGTCCTATTAAGTTACCGATAGCTTTTATGTAGTCTGAGTTCCGGAGATCTTCAATTACATTTAGTACGATTGCTTGTTCTTTTTTCGGAAAATTCATGGTCGGATTGGATTTTATTGCATTTGCGTATGATGTTTTAATTGCTTCGGCATTATTTGCTTGAGATGTGGATGGTTCGTGTGTGATTCCTTTATTCATTGTGGTTATCTTATCTGTCATATTATTCGAGATAAGAATTAATCATCGGCATATTCACTCGTGAGAAATATACGCCAGCTCGATCAGGTGAATCAATCCCACCGAGACAGAGCTCGCCGGGATGAGTATTAAAATTCGTTTAAATTGTAACAATTAGCTTATATAAAGATATTTCCAAGATGAAATTCTTTTCGATGTAAGTACAAGTTATACTATTATATCTTCGCTCACCGTAGATAAGAAGATTCAATACGTGAACTATCGAAGACAGCACATGTGCACTCATCAACAGATTTTCACCGAATGTAGAACTGATTTGTTTTATTCAAAAACTCAGCTACGACGGTAAAATTCTGGAGCATACAAATTATCGGTAATCTCGATTTATGTACGAATTCTTGTTGATTTCGAAGGAATATCTGATAGGATGTTGAGTATTGAATAAAATGTTTGTAACGTTCATTTTGATATATTTTCTGTGAATGATTTATTTTGAATTCGGAGTATACTGTCCATAATACTTCGGGGTGTTTTGTTGGTTGCCTATTTGAAAATTTCAATATCTTGATCGCGATTCGATTTCCGTGTTATTTTATTTACCTCATATGTTCCATATGTGGGCCTGGGAGATTGGAATAATTCATTCCTTTGTTTTAATTGTGAAAATTGAACGCTATATGCTGGTTACTGTGGAAGATTATCGTGAAGAGTTTCTTTGAAAATAGCAAAATTATTTGGATTAAGATATCTTCTACAATTTCGAATATATTGGCTGATTGAAATATTTTGGAGATTTAAGCAATATATTACCCTTGGGGGATTAATACTGGCTCAGCGATCAATTTTGATATAAGGCCGCCCACTATCTTAGTAAGTGTGAATCGATCCATATTTTATTCTGGAAAATTCTGATTGAGATGTTTATTTTCAGGGCCTTTTTTTATTTTTACTATAACTTCTTATTTTTACGTTTACCTTCTGCATTTGTGGTTTTGGAACATTTTGTCGCTTCTACTTTGCCGTTTCCATTTCAAGTACTGGTCATTGTTTCATCGAGAGAAGTGACCTTGAAAGTTATTTATCCAGACATTAGGATTGGAAATCGTCGATAGTTCATTGCACCATCAGGAATAGGGAGAACAACATTTCTTTTTATCATAAATGAGAATTGGAATAACTGGTAATAATTTCCTTGGATAGTTCACTGCCTATATTGAAGAATATCCTGGTATGTAAGAAAAATTCCTTCTTTACGACATTCGATCCATCTTGTTCAATTAATCCTCGAAGCACAGTTACGAAGGAGGGGAAATAAGGAAATTACAATTACATTTTGATTATTGAACCGATGAACTTGGATTTTTTATAGGTGAAATATTTTTTTATAATAACACTTCACAAAGTATTTTATAGAATAGTTGTTACAATATACAGAGTGTGACCTTTACACTTGATCAAGTATAGGGAAGCGGTAAATGTTGAAGTTTGATATAAATTCTTTAATTTTGTGAATATTTGAATAATATACTTGTAGAAAATCATCGAACTCATTTAATTTATTTTGTATTTTAAATCGGTAGTGAATAATTTCATGAAAATTTTTAATTTATTATGTCCACTTGTCGAGGTGTTTACGTGTTTGGCCAAAACAAGTGCTTTTTGGACATCAGCTATTTTTTTGTTTTGTCTTTGTTTTCTTACTTTAAATCTTTTTCTTGAGAGGTTAGGGTTAAATACGTTGGCGCCCATAGTAACATCATTTGAACCCACGCCGTCTCCACTGTTAAAACGGCGAACCGCGGTCCTAGCTTTCTCATATTTTATTTTGTTATTTTTTGTGGTTTTGAATAATATTAGTTTGCATATAAATTCGGAGTGAGATAAAGCATTATATGTTTTTGGGAATGTTTTAAGAATTTTCTACCGTGTCGATTCCTTCGAAATTTGGCCAACCCTTTTATTTCAAAATCGTCCAAGGTACGAATTGATCGGATGAATATTTTAGGAATTATTGCGAAAATCAACTTTCAAATGCTAAACTATTCGATGGATTTGGCCCAATAACGAACTTGACCGAAATATTTGGACAATCAACCTATTTTGAAATTATGAAAACTCTAGGACTCTAGGTCATCTACTTCGCAAGATAGAGAGTAAACAGCCGGACGGCCCGCGTCCGGACATACTCAAATGTTCTTCATCAGGAAGTCGAACCCAATCGATTGAGACATTTGGGTAAAACGATAGCTCGCTGTTCCCCTAGAAACAAGTGCGCAAAAATGAGGGCTGTGTTTCAAGGATTGCCATAACTTTCGAATTTTACAACTACCGGTTACCCACCGAGTGCCACTGATAAGGTAGTTATTGAACCCTGGTTTTGTGTATTTAAATATCTCCGTGAGCTTAGGGCCCAATTGAACGTTTCACAAACTGTCCAAATAATCAACAAATCTGCCGACGGAAATTCCGAAGAGTGCTAAAATTGATGGGTCATAAAAATATGCACAAGAACATCTGGCTTAAAATTCCCAATTGGGAACGGCAGTTTGGTCTAACGTTTTTGTGAAAATATTCGTTTGTTTACAATATTTTAAATGAGCTTATCAATCTTCTTTTATTATGGTGTAATATCCATTTTAATCAGTGATATGATGTTGTGAAAAGAGTACAGAAAATTTTGAGCAATAAATCATTCTAGTCTAGTTCGAATTTTCGTTTTATTTCACATCTATTCTAATTCCCACCATTTGAACCAGTAATGAATGAAGTTTATTTAAGAATATGGTTTTCCTCGTTTTCCATTTTTCAGTTGGAATCTACAGATTTGCTCAAAGTATTTCTACCGTTTTCGCTCTCTGACGTTCGAGACTACTGATGTGATGCATTGTTCGCTTTAGTGTGGATGGAGCATATAAGTGAAAAATCTGAAAATGCTGCAACGCGTTTGTTCTATAAGTGATACGATATAAACATGCATTTATACGAACACAATTTAGCCCTTAAACAACTTCAGACTTTCAGACTCATGAAGTGTCATCAATGAAAACATAAATTATTGAAAAATAAGAATTTTACCTACAATGCACAAAACACATTTTGATGAATACTATATAATTTCATCCAGAAATCGTTATGAAATCAAATGTTGCTGATAATCAGATTGTTTATAGAAATTTTCCTATTTTGGATCCCTTTTTGTGATGAGACACGAAGGCTTATAGTAACAAGGAATGAGAATTCAAAATTTCCAATCTATTCGCTTTCGGTTCCATAAAATTATAATATATTTTCAGGATTGATGAAATTTAATTATATTCAGGAAATCAATAACGTCCATAGAAACATCATAGATATCTGACGAATATCTTATAAAGAATCGGTTCTAATAAAAGATTTTTTTGGGAATTTTTAATAAATTTTCTAGAGTGGCGATTATCTCGAAATTTGGAAAACCATCTAATTTAACATCATTAAAACACCTTCTAAATTATTAATTGATCAGATGAATATTCTAGGCGAAAATCAAATTTTGAATGCTAATAACTAACGATGGATTTGGCCCAATAACGAACTTGACCGAGATATTTGAACGATCAACCTATTCTGAAAAATGAAAACTCTAGGTCATCTCCTTCGGAAGATAGAGAGTATACGATTGGAGGGCCGGCCAGCCTGACCTAATTAAATTTGACCAAGGTTTCTCCATCAAGAATGCGAACCCAATGGATTGAAACCATTTTCGGCTCGATATTCGGAAATTACAGACATTTGGACAGAATGATAGCCCGCCTGTTCCACTAGTTACAAGCGCGCAAAAACAAAAAATTTCTGGCCTTCATAACCATAAAGTCAAATCAGATTTTCGCGAGAGTGCTCCGAAAAACAAGCACTAAGCACTAGCCATTGAAAAGTGCTCGCGAGCACAGTGCTCGCAAGCACTAAAGTGCTTAGAGTGCTTTCACGAGCACTAAGCACAATGCTTTGGCTCAGCTCTGAATTATGCTACTCGGCTGGGATTCGAACCCAGTGGACACGGAGCATGGAAGGTTACTAAGCGACTTAGTAACCCTCAAGGCCGCTCGACGTGCTTATTCGATTAGCATTTCTACACCAATTTACCTACAAACTGACAAGCATTATCGTAGATGAAATATTGTTTACTTATACCATTGAGAATAAATGAAATAGTTTCAATGGTTTTGATCTAATAGTTTTATGCAATTTTCCATTTACGTTAAGGCAGTCCATACTTGAGACGTTATAGACATGTAAGGCCCGAAGACCGAAAACGCTCAGTGGCCGGAAAAACACGGCCACATCGCGTTCTGGCTGTCTTCGAACGCACAGAACGCGTTTTGGTTGTTTTTAAACGCTCGCAACGCGTTCTGGTAATTGTTTAACATCCGAACGCGTTTGTCTAACGGCAATTGGTTCAAATGTAAGACCCTGTAGTTTTTTACATTTATAGAATAATAAAAATAAGTTGTTTCCGAACATGTTTGGTACTTGTGGTCTAGCATTTCTTTATGAACACTGAGCACATACAAAACTATTGTATATTTGTCGACCCTGTACCTATTGGAATCAACATGTGATACATTTTTTGGAATCAGCTCAGTTAGAGTAATCCGGAAATGGAGACAAAATAGTTCGATTTAAAAAAAATGACGGTGATGTCATTACTCGAAAATAATTCACGCTATATATTAGATTATTATTTTAAAATAGGGTAAATTAAAATAAAAATCGATGTGTTTCAGGATTATTTCTTAAAATGATCTGATTAGCTAAAAATGAATTTGTTCCATACTTTACGGATACAATTCAAATGTACTATGTAATTCGAAATTTCATTCAAACAGTTATTGTAAAAATAAGTAACGTACCTATGTAAAGTACACAAAAGTTCGGAAAAACCCGTCGTTTGTATTCAATTGTAGTTTTCTATAATTGAATTGTTTCTAATAAAGTGATTAAAAGAGTTATAAATTCAAGTTTGTTTTTTTCTCCACAATAAGATGGATTTGTAGAAAATAAATTGAAATTCATTTGTTTAATAAAGAACTTTTCGCTTTTTCATACATGCATTTATATATTATATGCTCGACAATATATGTTTATTAGTGTAACTTTCTTCCTAGAACTGAAAAATAATTATAAGAAAAGAAATTTAATATTGTTGAAATGATTCGGCAAGAAAAACCGAACCCATCTTTGGTATCCAATTGTAGTTGTCAATAATTGAATTGTATTTCAATTTTCAACTTTGTTTTATGAGGGACAATATAATTTTTATCCTACGCAGGTAGAAAGCGGTAAATAATACAAGTCGAACATTAAGAACGCGTTGTGAGCGTTGAACAATTGACAAAATGCGTTCCGGCTATTTAACAATTACCAGAACGCGTTGCGAGCGTTTAAAAACAGCCAAACCGCGTTCTGTGCGTTCGAAGGCAGCCAGAACGCGATGTGGTCGTTTTTTCCGGCCACTGAGCGTTTTCGGTCTTCGGGCCTAACAGACATAAAATCAGAAACATTGATATAATGTTACACCTTCAATATTAGTACAAATTCTTATTAAAATCGTATCATTTTGAGAAATAGCGACCTAAAACGCCGTCCTCGCGCTAATGCTCTTAAATGTAACGCATAGAATCTTATAACATATTTTCAAGTTTAATCATTAATTAATCAATATTCAAGTTCATATTCATTACAAAATACAGCGCGAGTTGAATTATTATGGGACCGTCTATTGTCTATTACGTTACAGATTTGCTTAAAATGTGTGAAACTTCATTAATGTGAAGATAATTTATGGTTGCGTTCACGTTACATTCATTGTGAATAAACCCTCACGATTTTCATTTTTAAGTTGGAAATATAGCCGAATGTAAACGCGCCGCTTCAGTTCGAAATCTTATGTTCGTTAAAAGAAGAGTTTCCTGAAATTCTATAAATATCTATCATAACTTAGACGATCCAATAACATAACATACAAGGAGAAATTCGGTTAAATCATGATATGAGGGATTCAATTTTTAATGGTACTATCTTGGCCTCCCTAATCTTAGTTCGGAAGAACAAATATCGAAATAAAGTAAGTATGAATCTTCGTGAAGAACAACATATTTTCTGAAGCAAGCCCTGGTCATCGTCTAATAGTTCGGTAACTCTCCGTTAGATGCTGTAAAGAACAAATACATTTATTTCCAGAAACATACAGTCCATCTATAAACCAGAAATCGTACTAGTAAATTTCTGGCTTCATTTCTTTGAACTGCGTTTTCCCTCTAGGTAGATTTATACTCAATGCTTATCCAGAGTGAATCTTTGACCACTGCGTTAATTTTTACCATAGGTTCTTGAGATAATAAAAACACCTTTTTCCCATACAGTTTTTCCATATTCATCTGCGTAAAAAGTTAAAATAATTTTAAGTTGTCACATTAGGCAAATACCCTCTGTAGTCCAGTTTAGTTTGAATGAAGAATACCTTCCACAGAATCCACTATTGAATCTGAATTTTTAAAAACATTATTTTCCCTCTAAGAAATGATCCACTTGTGTGTAAAAAAAAAAGGTAATTGTAGCTCCAAGAATATTGGGTGAGTCTTTGACCACTGCGTTAATTGTAAATTTTAACCATGGGTTCTTGAGATCAAAAGAAACACTTTTATTCCATACCGTTTCTCCATATTCATCTGCGTTAAAAGTTATAAACCTTTTGAGTTTTCACATTGGGCAAATACCCTCTAAATAACAATAATAAATCTTTTGATGCCAAAATATGCACGAGTGTTATCAAAAACCTTCTACAAGAGATAATTTCAATTGATATTGTCGTTTGAATATTACAGGTGAAAATGCAATTTTTCTATGAAATTTTAACACCCTATATCTTTTGAACGGGGCCAAATTTGGAAAAATGTTGTAGGAAGAAAATGTTTCTTTTGACGTCAAGAATCTATGGTTAAAATTAACGCAGTGGTCAAAGACTCACCCTGTATAAATAACTATTACGCATTTGATAAGTTCTGTGAACGTATAGTAATTCATGATAATTGAAAATTTTGATGAATAATTTCAATGATTATGAAAATAATGGAAACTGGTGTAATAATCTGATACACATTATTAGAATATGTATACAGTGCAAGTAAAAATTGGGGAAGAATTTCATATTCATGGAAGAAAAATACTCGAATACAAAATTCTTCAACAGGTCTATTTTTTTCCAAATTTTCAAGGGGAAAATCATTTCCCAGTTTCAAAAATTCGTTCATTTCAGTCTATATACAATCGTTTCCACACCACCCCGGAGGTAGATTGCTTAGCGCGTTTTAATTTTTACATGGTTTCCCCAGGAGGCCTAATCCATGAACAACTATGATCATAGTTGTTTAAGTACCGATGAAACGAGAGCCCTAAGCAGAGCTTTCAGAATTATCCCGAGCGAAGCACAGAAAGCAGAAGCGAATTCAAAGAACAAGCGAAGCGAACAGTTAGGAAAGAATTCAAGCATAATTATGCTACTCGGGTGGGATTCGAACCCAGTGGACACGGAGCATGGAAGGTTACTAAGCGACTCAGTAACCCTCAAGGCCGCTCGACGTACTTATTCGATAAAGCATTTCTACACCAATTTACCTACAAACTGACAAGCATTATCGTAGATGAAATATTATTTACTTATACCATTGAGAATAAATGAAATAGTTTCAATGGTTTTGATCTAATAGTTTTATGCAATTTTCCATTTACGTTAAGGCAGTCCATACTTGAGACGTTATAGACATATTAGGCCCGGAGACCGAAAACGCTCAGTGGCCGGAAAAAACAGCCACATCGCGTTCTGGCTGTCTTCGAACGCACAGAGCGCGTTTTGGTTGTTTTTAAACGCTCGCAACGCGTTCTGGTAATTGTTTAACAGCCGGAACGCGTTTGTCTAACGGCAATTGGTTCAAATGTAAGACCCTGTAGTTTTTACATTTTTAGAATAATAAAAATAAGTTGTTTCCGAACATGTTTGGTACTTGTGGTCTAGCATTTCTTTATGAACACTGAGCACATACAAAACTATTGTATATTTGTCGACCCTGTACCTATTGGAATCAACATGTGATACATTTTTGGAATCAACTCAGTTAGAGTAATCCGGAAATGGAGACAAAATAGTTCGATTTAAAAAAATGACGGTGATGTCATTACTCGAAAATAATTCACGCTATATATCAGATTATTATTTTAAAATGGGGTAAATTGAAATAAAAATCGATGTGTTTCAGGATTATTTCTTAAAATGATCTGATTAGCTAAAAATGAATTTGTTCTATAATTTACGGATACAATTTAAATGTTCTATGTAATTCGAAATTTCATTCAACCAGTTATTGTAAAAATAAGTAACGTACCTATGTAAAGTACACAAAAGTTCAGAAAAACCCGTCGTTTGTATTCAATTGTAGTTTTCTATAATTGAATTGTTTCTAATAAAGTGATTAAAAGAATTATAAATTCAAGTCTGTTTTGTTCTCCACAATGAGTTGGATTTGTAGAGAATAAATTGAAATTCATTTGTTTAATAAAGAACTTTTCGCTTTTTCATACATGCATTTATATATTATATGCTCGACAATATATGTTTTTAGTGAAACTTTCTTCCTAGAACTGAAAAATAATTATAAGAAAAGAAATTTAATATTGTTGAAATGATTCGGCAAGAAAAATCTAACCCATCTTTGGTATCCAATTGTAGTTGTCAATAATTGAATTGTATTTCAATTTTCAACTTTGTTTTATGAGGGACAATATAATTTTTATCCTACGCAGGTAGAAAGCGGTAAATAATACAAGTCGAACATTAAGAACGCGTTGTGAGCGTTGAACAATTGACAAAATGCGTTCCGGCTATTTAACAATTACCAGAACGCGTTGCGAGCGTTTAAAAACAGCCAAAACGCGTTCTGTGCGTTCGAAGGCAGCCAGAACGCGATGTGGTCGTTTTTTCCGGCCACTGAGCGTTTTCGGTCTTCGGGCCTAACAGACATAAAATCAGAAACATTGATATAATGTTACACCTTCAATATTAGTACAAATTCTTATTAAAATCGTATCATTTTGAGAAATAGCGACCTAAAACGCCGTCCTCGCGCTAATGCTCTTAAATGTAACGCATAGAATCTTATAACATATTTTCAAGTTTAATCATTAATTAATCAATATTCAAGTTCATATTCATTACAAAATACAGCGCGAGTTGAATTATTATGGGACCGTCTATTGTCTATTACGTTACAGATTTGCTTAAAATGTGTGAAACTCCATTAATGTGAAGATAATTTATGGTTGCGTTCACGTTACATTCATTGTGAATAAACCCTCACGATTTTCATTTTTAAGTTGGAAATATAGCCGAATGTAAACGCGCCGCTTCAGTTCGAAATCTTATGTTCGTTAAAAGAAGAGTTTCCTGAAATTCTATAAATATCTATCATAACTTAGACGATCCAATAACATAACATACAAGGGAGAAATTCGGTTAAATCATGATATGAGGGATTCAATTTTTAATGGTACTATCTTGGCCTCCCTAATCTTAGTTCGGAAGAACAAATATCGAAATAAAGTAAGTATGAATCTTCGTGAAGAACAACATATTTTCTGAAGCCGGCCCTGGTCATCGTCTAATAGTTCGGTAACTCTCCGTTAGATGCTGTAAAGAACAAATACATTTATTTCCAGAAACATACAGTCCATCTATAAACCAGAAATCGTACTAGTAAATTTCTGGCTTCATTTCTTTGAACTGCGTTTTCCCTCTAGGTAGATTTATACTCAATGCTTATCCAGAGTGAATCTTTGACCACTGCGTTAATTTTTACCATAGGTTCTTGAGATAATAAAAACACCTTTTTCCCATACAGTTTTTCCATATTCATCTGCGTAAAAAGTTAAAATAATTTTAAGTTGTCACATTAGGCAAATACCCTCTGTAGTCCAGTTTAGTTTGAATGAAGAATACCTTCCACAGCATCCACTATTGAATCTGAATTTTTAAAAACATTATTTTCCCTCTAAGAAATGATCCACTTGTGTAAAAAAAAAAAAAGGTAATTGTAGCTCCAAGAATATTGGGTGAGTCTTTGACCACTGCGTTAATTGTAAATTTTAACCATGGGTTCTTGAGATCAAAAGAAACACTTTTATTCCATACCGTTTCTCCATATTCATCTGCGTTAAAAAGTTATAACCTTTTGAGTTTTCACATTGGGCAAATACCCTCTAAATAACAATAATAAATCTTTTGATGCCAAAATATGCACGAGTGTTATCAAAAACCTTCTACAAGAGATCATTTCAATTGATATTGTCGTTTGAATATTACAGGTGAAAATGCAATTTTTCTATGAAATTTCAACACCCTATATCTTCTGAACGGGGCCAAATTTGGATAAATGTTATAGGAAGAAAATGTTTCTTTTGACGTCAAGAATCTATGGTTAAAATTAACGCAGTGGTCAAAGACTCACCCTGTATAAATAACTATTACGCATTTGATAAGTTCTGTGAACGTATGGTAATTCATGATAATTGAAAATTTTGATGAATAATTCCAATGATTATGAAAATAATGGAAACTGGTGTAATAATCTGATACACATTATTAGAATATGTATACAGTGCAAGTAAAAATTGGGGAAGAATTTCATATTCATAGAAGAAAAATACTCGAATACAAAATTCTTCAACAGGTCTATTTTTTTCCAAATTTTCAAGGGGAAAATCATTTCCCAGTTTCAAATATTCATTCATTTCAGTCTATATACAATCGTTTCCACACCACCCCGGAGGTAGATTGCTTAGCGCGTTTTAATTTTTACATGGTTTCCCCAGGAGGCCTAATCCATGAACAACTATGATCATAGTTGTTTAAGTACCGATGAAACGAGAGCCCTAAGCAGAGCTTTCAGAATCATCCCGAGCGAAGCACAGAAAGCAGAAGCGAATTCAAAGAGCAAGCGAAGAGAAGAGTTAGGAAAGAATCCAAGCATAATTATGCTACTCGGCTGGGATTCGAACCCAGTGGACACGGAGCATGGAAGGATACTAAGCGACTTAGTAACCCTCAAGGCCGCTCGACGTGCTTATTCGATTAGCATTTCTACACCAATTTACCTACAAACTGACAAGCATTATCGTAGACGAAATATTGTTTACTTATACCATTGAGAATAAATGAAATAGTTTCAATGGTTTTGATCTAATAGTTTTATGCAATTTTTCATTTACGTTGAGGCAGTCCATACTTGAGACGTTATAGACATAGAATCAGAAACATTGATATAATGTTACACCTTCAAAATTAGTTCAAATTCTTATTAAAATCGTATCATTTTGAGAAATAGCGACCTAAAACGCCGTCCCCGCGCTAGTGCTCTCAAATGTAACGCATAGAATCTTATAACTTATTTTCAAGTTTAATCCATAATTAATCAATATTCAAGTTCATATTCTTTACAAAATACAGCGCGAGTTAAATTATTATGGGACCGTCTATTGTCTATTACGTTACAGATTTGCTTAAAATGTGTGAAACTCCATTAATGTGAAGATAATTTATGGTTTCGTTTTCGTTACATTCATTGTGAATAAACCCTCACGATTTTCATTTATAAGTTGGAAATATAGCTGAATGTAAACGCGCCGCTTCAGTTCGAAATCTTATGTTCGTTAAAAGAAGTGTTTCCTGAAATTCTATAAATATCTATCATAACTTAGAAGATCCAATGACATAACATACATGGAGAAATTCGGATAAATCATGATATGAGGGATTCAATTCTTAATGGTAGTATCTTGGCCTCCCTAATCTTAGTTCGGAAGAACAAATATCGAAATAAAGTAAGTATGAATCTTCGTGAAGAACAACATGTTTTCTGAAGCCGGCCCTGGCCATCGTCTAATAGTTCGGTAACTCTTCGTTAGATGCTGTAAAGAACAAATACATTTATTTCCAGAAACATACAGTCCATCTATAAACCAGAAATCGTACTAGTATATTTCTGGCTTCATTTCTTTGAACTGCGTTTTCCCTCTAGGTAGATTTATACTCAATGCTTATCCAGAGTGAATCTTTGACCACTGCGTTAATTTTTACCATAGGTTCTTGAGATAATAAAAACACCTTTTTCCCATACCGTTTTTCCATATTCATCTGCGTAAAAAGTTAAAATAATTTTAAGTTGTCACATTGGGCAAATACCCTCTGTAGTCCAGTTTAGTTTGAATGAAGAATACCTTCCACAGCATCCACTATTGAATCTGAATTTTTTAAAAACATTATTTTCCCTCTAAGAAATGATCCACTTGTGTGTAAAAAAAAGGTAATTGTAGCTCCAAGAATATTGGGTGAGTCTTTGACCACTGCGTTAATTGTAAATTTTAACCATGGGTTCTTGAGATCAAAAGAAACACTTTTATTCCATACCGTTTCTCCATATTCATCTGCGTTAAAAAGTTATAAGCTTTTTGAGTTTTCACATTGGGCAAATACCCCTCTAAATAACAATAATAAATCTTTTGATGCCAAAATATGCACGAGTGTTATCAAAAACCTTCTACAAGAGATCATTTCAATTGATATTGTCGTTTGAATATTACAGGTGAAAATGCAATTTTTTCTATGAAATTTCAACACCCTATATCTTTTGAACAGGGCCAAATTTGGAAAAATGTTATAGGAAGAAAATGTTTCTTTTGACGTCAAGAATCTATGGTTAAAATTAACGCAGTGGTCAAAGACTCACCCTGTATAAATAACTATTACGCATTTGATAAGTTCTGTGAACGTATAGTAATTCATGATAATTGAAAATTTTGATGAATAATTTCAATGATTATGAAAATAATGGAAACTGGTGTAATAATCTGATACACATTATTAGAATATGTATACAGTGCAAGTAAAAATTGGGGAAGAATTTCATATTCATAGAAGAAAAATACTCGAATACAAAATTCTTCAACAGGTCTATTTTTTTCCAAATTTTCAAGGGGAAAATCATTTCCCAGTTTCAAATATTCATTCATTTCAGTCTATATACAATCGTTTCCACACCACCCCGGAGGTAGATTGCTTAGCGCGTTTTAATTTTTACATGGTTTCCCCAGGAGGCCTAATCCATGAACAACTATGATCATAGTTGTTTAAGTACCGATGAAACGAGAGCCTAAGCAGAGCTTTCAGAATCATCCCGAGCGAAGCACAGAAAGCAGAAGCGAATTCAAAGAGCAAGCGAAGAGAAGAGTTAGGAAAGAATTCAAGCATAATTATGCTTCTCGGCTGGGATTCGAACCCAGTGGACACGGAGCATGGAAGGATACTAAGCGACTTAGTAACCCTCAAGGCCGCTCGACGTGCTTCTTCGATTAGCATTTCTACACCAATTTACCTACAAACTGACAAGCATTATCGTAGACGAAATATTGTTTACTTATACCATTGAGAATAAATGAAATAGTTTCAATGGTTTTGATCTAATAGTTTTATGCAATTTTTCATTTACGTTGAGGCAGTCCATACTCGAGACGTTATAGACATAGAATCAGAAACATTGATATAATGTTACACCTTCAATATTAGGTCAAATTCTTATTAAAATCGTATCATTTTGAGAAATAGCGACCTAAAACGCCGTCCCCGCGCTAGTGCTCTCAAATGTAACGCATAGAATCTTATAACTTATTTTCAAGTTTAATCCATAATTAATCAATATTCAAGTTCATATTCATTACAAAATACAGCGCGAGTTAAATTATTATGGGACCGTCTATTGTCTATTACGTTACAGATTTGCTTAAAATGTGTGAAACTCCATTAATGTGAAGATAATTTATGGTTTCGTTTTCGTTACATTCATTGTGAATAAACCCTCACGATTTTCATTTATAAGTTGGAAATATAGCTGAATGTAAACGCGCCGCTTCAGTTCGAAATCTTATGTTCGTTAAAAGAAGTGTTTCCTGAAATTCTATAAATATCTATCATAACTTAGAAATTCCAATGACATAACATACATGGAGAAATTCGGATAAATCATGATATGAGGGATTCAATTTTTAATGGTACTATCTTGGCCTCCCCTAATCTTAGTTCGGAAGAACAAATATCGAAATAAAGTAAGTATGAATCTTCGTGAAGAAGAACATATTTTCTGAAGCCGGCCCTGGCCATCGTCTAATAGTTCGGTAACTCTTCGTTAGATGCTGTAAAGAACAAATACATTTAGTTCCAGAAACATACAGTCCATCTATAAACCAGAAATCGTACTAGTATATTTCTGGCTTCATTTCTTTGAACTGCGTTTTCCCTCTAGGTAGATTTATACTCAATGCTTATCCAGAGTGAATCTTTGACCACTGCGTTAATTTTTACCATAGGTTCTTGAGATAATAAAAAACACCTTTTTCCCATACCGTTTTTCCATATTCATCTGCGTAAAAAGTTAAAATAATTTTAAGTTGTCACATTGGGCAAATACCCTCTGTAGTCCAGTTTAGTATGAATGAAAAATACCTTCCACAGCATCCACTATTGAATCTGAATTGTTTAAAAACATTATTTTCCCTCTAAGAAATGATCCACTTGTGTGTAAAAAAAAAAAAGGTAATTGTAGCTCCAAGAATATTGGGTGAGTCTTTGACCACTGCGGTAATTGTAAATTTTAACCATGGGTTCTTGAGATCAAAAGAAACACTTTTATTCCATACCGTTTCTCCATATTCATCTGCGTTAAAAAGTTATAAGCTTTTTGAGTTTTCACATTGGGCAAATACCTCTAAATAACAATAATAAATCTTTTGATGCTAAAATATGCACGAGTGTTATCAAAAACCTTCTACAAGAGATCATTTCAATTGATATTGTCGTTTGAATATTACAGGTGAAAATGCAATTTTTCTATGAAATTTCAACACCCTATATCTTTTGAACGGGGCCAAATTTGGAAAAATGTTATAGGAAGAAAATGTTTCTTTTGACGTCAAGAATCTATGGTTAAAATTAACGCAGTGGTCAAAGACTCACCCTGTATAAATAACTATTACGCATTTGATAAGTTCTGTGAACGTATAGTAATTCATGATAATTGAAAATTTTGATGAATAATTTCAATGATTATGAAAATAATGGAAGCTGGTGTAATAATCTGATACACATTATTAGAATATGTATACAGTGCAAGTAAAAATTGGGGAAGAATTTCATATTCATAGAAGAATTCACAATGATTTACGATCATGTGATGAACGAGGTGTGCAATTTTCAAGTTAATTTGATTTTTTTGCGAAAACTCGAGTTTTTTTCGTATTCCCTCGGCGTGTTTTGGTTCTTAATTCGATAAAATATATTCGATTCATATACAGTGTGTCAGATCTGAGTAGCGCTGACATTCACCAGAGTTTTTCTCTAGCTTTCGTGCTTTTCCGCGTAAGCGAGCTGAATGCAATGAAATGTCATACAGGGTGTGCCATTAACAATGATTTCGCGATCGATTGATATACAGGGTGTGCAATTTACAAGTTCTTTCATTATTTTTTGCACGCTTTCGGTTTTTTGTGCTCCTCGGGGTTTCAAGCTTTCCTTCGAGTTTTTTTGCGCGCTTTCGGTGATTTTGTGCTTCTTCGGTGTATTTTCGGTTCCTTTGGATTTTTTTCGTTCTTTCGTGTTACTTTGGGTTCTTTCACGTTTTTCCGTGTTTGGTCGGGTTCTTTCTTCGTGGAATGCACCGAACTTGAAACGATAGAGTTAAAACGATATTCTTTCGGTTTGTTTTTATGATGAAAGCACCCACTGCAAATCAATTATATACAGGGTGTCCCATATGCATTTTTCATCATGTTTTTTCACGTGTGGAGGCTAATTTCGGTAAAATGTCATACAGGGTGTGCGATTTACAATGAATATGCGATCGGGTGATATACAGGGTGAGCACTTTACAAGTTCTTCTATTTTTTGCGCGCTCTTAAGTTTTTTGTGTTCCTTCGGGTTTTTTTTGGAAAAATTATTTTCGATTCATATATGGGGTGTTACATAGGAGGTCCATAGAATAATTTCGATACTTCCTTCGTGGTAATTATTGAATTCGAATAGATGGAGTTACAACGATATTCTTTGGGTTAATTTTTTATGAAAAAATTATTTTCGATTTATGTACGGGCTGTGCACATTGGAAGCATTGGAAGCACTGGCTTTCACCAGGGTCTTTCTTCGAGAGTTTTTCCATCTGCATTTTTTCATGGAAAAAGCACCCACTACGAATCGATTATATAGTGGGTGTATTATGTGCAAGTGATCATGATTTTTCGCGTATGGGATCTAATTTCGATAAAATGTCATACAGGGTGTGCCAATTACAATGAATTTGCGATCATGTGATATACAGGGTGTGCAATTTACAAGTTATTTTGCTGATTTCGATAAAATGTCATACAGGGTGTGCAATTTACAATGAGTTTACGATCGGGTCATATACGGGGTGTGCAATATACAAGTACTTTTGTTTTTTTGCGCGCTTTCGGTTTTTTGTATTTCTCTGGGGTGTTTCGCGTGACTTCGAGTTTTTTTGTGCGCTTTCAGGTTATATGTATTTTTCGGGATTTTCTCAGGTTCCTCTGGATTATTTGTGTTACTTGGGGTTCTTTCGTGTTCTCTCGCGTTGTTTCGTGTAATTTCGGTTTCTTTCGTGTAACTTCGGTTTCTTTCGTGTTTCTTCGGATTCTTCCGTGTTTTTTCGCTTTTCTTCGCGTTTTTTCCAGTACTTTCATGTTTTTTCGCTTTCAACGGGTATTTTGACGTGTTTCGTGTTTCTGCGCGATTCATTGATGTATGGGCCCTATTGATCTATGGTCTATATTGATCTATGGTCTATATTGATCTATGGTCTATATTGATCCATGGGCCAATTGAACTACTGGCCAATGGAACTACTGGCCAATTGAACTACTGGCCTATTGAACTACTGGCCTATGGATCTACGGGCCTATTGATCTACCCGCTTACTAGTCTATAATATTAAAGCAATAAGGGTGGGCGTGGTTAAAATTGGAATTTTCGGGTCCCGTCAGGGACCCGGAAAGCGAAGATTTCGAGAGCGGCCCGCAGGGCCGCTCGAGAGGCAATCTTAAAACAGAACGAAAGGGCGTATCCTCTTCTAGGAGAAGCGACCCCGAAACCCCCCAGGCTCTCTTAAAGTGCCCCAAATTTCCCAACGAAAATGTCGAAAAACGTCGTTTTTGGCGAAATCGCCGAAAGCGTCTTCGCGTTTGAACGTTCCCGTCCGAAGATAGACCGTTTTGCGGGGCGGGGGAGGTCGATATTTCGAGAGGAAGAACGGCCGGGGTTCCCGCTACGAGCTGGACCCCGGTGCTACCCCGGATGGGTACGAAAATTTGGTAAGAAAATGGGCAATTTTCGGATTCTCCAACTCCGCAAAACGTCAAAAACCACTATGATGCTTTCGCTCGGTGCGGGCTCTACACGTCCCTAAACGCCCTTTCAAAGATAAAAACGAAACTTGAGGAAATTCCCCATCTCCGGGTACCAATTTTCATATCCAAGTAGCGAGATAAGGCCGTGAATTCTTCATTCGAAGTTCGGTAATTTTCACAATATTGCGAGGAGAAATGTCAATTTCTGTTTCCATTCCGAGGATAGCCGAACGCGAGCTCCAATTTTCAAAATCCGGCATCGATTTTTCGCTCGATATCGGCGGTATAAGATTTTCCAGGCTTTTCCAGTGGTCGAATAAGAATCTACAGGAAATTCCGAATCTCCGGATACCTTTCACATTTCGGGAATCCCAACAAAAATGCCTAAATTATGCGTTTGAAAATCGGCATTTTTGGCTCGATTTACGCGCCATTCCATTTTCGTCCTTGAAGAATGAACCGATCGCGATGGATTGCTGTACAGGGTTGTGCATTAATTGCTGTACAGGGGTTGTGCATTAAAAAAATCGCTATCTAGGCTGTGCCCATGGGAAGCACTGATTTTCACCAGATTCTTTCTTCGAGAGATTTTCCGTCTGAATTTTTATGGAAAAAGCAATTAGTGAGTGGGATCTAATTTCGATAAAATGTCATACAGGGTAAACGATTTACAATGAATTTGCGATCATGTGATATACGAGGTGTGCAATTGACAAGTTATTTTGGTTTTTTGTGCGCAAATTCGAGTTTTTTTTGTTTCTTCGGTGTGTTTCGGTTCTCAATTCGATAAAATATATTCGATTCCTATACAGGGTGTCAGATCTGAGTAGCGCTGACATTCACCAGAGTTTTTCTCGAGTTTTCGTCCATTCGCGCGTAAGTGAGCTAAATTCATTGAAATCTCATACAGGGTGTGCCATTAACAATGATTTCGCGATCGATTGATATACAGGGTGTGCAATTTAAAAGTTCTTTGATATTTTTTTGCACGCTTTCGGTTTTTTGTGCTACCTCGGGGTGTTTAGCATTCCTTCGAGTTTTTTTGCGCGCTTTCGGTGATTTTGTGCTCCTTCGGGGTTTTTTCGGTTCCTTTGGATTTTTTTCGTTATTTCGTGTTACTTCGGGTTCTTTTACGTTTTTCCGTGTTTGGTCGGGTTCTTTCTTCGTGGAATGCACCGAACTTGAAACGATAGAGTTAAAACGATATTCTTTCGGTCTGTTTTTATGATGAAAGCACCCACTGCAAATCAATTATATACAGGGTGTCCCATATGCATTTTTCATCATGTTTTTTCACGTGTGGAGGCTAATTTCGGTAAAATGTCATACAGAGTGTGCGATTTACAATGAATTTGCGATCATGATCATGATTTTCGCGATATGGGGTGTGGAGCTAATTTCGATAAAATGTCATACAGGGTGTGCAATTTACAATGAGTTTGCTGATAGATCGGGTGATATACTTTGGGGTGTGCAATGTTACAATAGTACTTTTGTTTTTTTGCGCGCTTTCGGTTTTTTTGTATTTCTCCGGGTTGTTTCGCGTGACTTCGAGTTTTGTGCGCTTTCAAGTTATATGTATTCGTTCGGGTTTTTTTCAGGTTCCTTTGGATTATTTGTGTTACTTGGGGTTCTTTCGTGTTTCTCGCGTTGTTTCGTGTAATTTCGGTTTCTTTCGTGTAACTTCGGTTTCTTTCGTGTTTCTTCGGATTCTTCCGTGTTTTTTCGCTTTTCTTCGTGTTTTTTCCAGTACTTTCATGTTTTTTGGCTTTCAACAGGTATTTTGACGTGTTTCGTGTTTCTGCGCGATTCATTGATGTATGGGCCCTATTGATCTATGGTCTATATTGATCTATGGTCTATATTGATCCATGGGCCAATTGAACTACTGGCCAATGGATGGAATTGAACTACTGGCCAATTGAACTACTGGCCTATTGAACTACTGGCCTATGGATCTACGGGCCTATGGATCTACGGGCCTATTGATCTACCCGCTTACTAGTCTATAATATTAAAGCAATAAGGGTGGGCGTGGTTAAAATTGGAATTTTCGGGTCCCGTCAGGGACCCGCGAAGGCGAAGCCGAGCCCGCAGCCCGCAGGGCCGCTCGAGAGGGAATCTTAAAGAAAATCGAAAGGGCGTATCCTCTTCTAGGAGAAGCGACCCGAAACCCCCGGGCGCTCTTAAAATACCCGAAATTTTCAAACGAAAAAGTCGAAAAACGTCGTTTTTGGCGAAATCGCCGAAAGCGTCCCCGCGTTCGAACGTTCCCGTCCGAAGATAGACCGTTTTGCGGGGCGGGGAGGTCGATATTTCGAGAGGAAGAACGGCCGGGGTTCCCGCTACGAGCTGGACCCCGGAGCTACCCCGGATGGGTACGAAAATTTGGTAAGAAAATGGGCAATTTTCGGATTCTCCAACTCCGCGAAACGTCAAAAACCCCTATGATGCTTTCGCTCGCTGCGGGCTCTACACGTCCCTAAACGCCCTTCAAGGGTAGAAAACGAAACTTGAGGAAATTCCCCATCTCTGGGTACCAATTTTCATATCCAAGTAGCGAGATAAGGCCGTGAATTCTTCGTTCGAAAGTTCGGTAATTTTCACAATATTGCGAGGAGAAATGTCAATTTCTGTTTCCATTCCGAGGATAGCCGAACGCGAGCTCCAATTTTCAAAATCCGGCATCGATTTTTCGCTCGATATCGGCGGTGAAAGATTTTTTAGGCCTTTCCAGTGGTCGAATAAGAATCTACAGGAAATTCCGAATCTCCTGATACCTTTCACAGATCGCGAATCGAACAAAAATACCTAAATTATGCGTTTGAAAATCGGCATTTTTGGCTCGATTTACGCGCCATTCCATTTTCGTCCTTGAAGAATGAACCGATCGCGATGGATTGCTGTACTGCATTACAGGGTGTGCATTAAAAAAATCGCTATCAGGCTGTGCCCATGGGAAGGAATGATTTTCACCAGATTCTTTCTTCGAGAGATTTTCCGTCTGAATTTTTATGGAAAAAGCAATTAGTGAGTGGGATCTAATTTCGATAAAATGTCATACAGGGTAAACGATTTACAATGAATTTGCGATCATGTGATATACGAGGTGTGCAATTGACAAGTTATTTTGATTTTTTTTTGCGCAAATTCGAGTTTTTTTGTTTCTTCGGTGTGTTTTGGTTCTGAATTCGATAAAATATATTCGATTCATATACAGGGTGTCAGATCTGAGTAGCGCTGACATTCACCAGAGTTTTTTCTCTAGCTTTCGTGCTTTTCCGCGTAAGCGAGCTGAATGCAATGAAATCTCATACAGGGTGTGCCATTAACAATGATTTCGCGATCGATTGATATACAGGGTGTGCAATTTACAAGTTCTTTCATTATTTTTGCACGCTTTCGGTTTTTGTGCTCCCTCGGGGTTTCAAGCTTTCCTTCGAGTTTTTTTGCGCGCTTTCGGTGATTTTGTGCTCCTTCGGGGTTTTTTCGGTTCCTTTGGATTTTTTCGTTCTTTCGTGTTACTTTGGGTTCTTTCACGTTTTTCCGTGTTTGGTCGGGTTCTTTCTTCGTGGAATGCACCGAACTTGAAACGATAGAGTTAAAACGATATTCTTTCGGTTTGTTTTTTATGATGAAAGCACCCACTGCAAATCAATTATATACAGGGTGTCCCATATGCATATTTTTTCATCATGTTTTTTCACGTGTGGAGGCTAATTTCGATAAAATGTCATACAGGGTGTGCTATTTACAATGAATTTGCGATCATGTGATATACGGGGTGTGCACTTTACAGGTTCTACTGCTTTTTTGCGCGCTCTCAAGTTTTTGTGTTCCTTCGGTTTTTTTATGGAAAAGTTATTTTCGATTCATATGGGGTGTTACATAGGAGGTCCATAGAATAATTTTGATACTTCCGTCGTGGTAATTATTGAATTCGAATAGATGGAGTTACAACGATATTCTTTGGGTTAATTTTATATGAAAAAATTATTTTCGATTTATATACGGGCTGTGCACATTGAAAGCACTGACTTTCACCAGGGTCTTTCTTCGAGAGTTTTTCCATCTGCATTTTTCATGGAAAAATCACCCACTACGAATCGATTATATAGTGGGTGTCCTATGTGAAAGTGATCATGATTTTTCGCGTATGGGATCTAATTTCGATAAAATGTCATACAGGGTGTGCGAATTACAATGAATTTGCAATCATGTGATATACAGGGTGTGCAATTTACAAGTTATTTTGCTGATTTCGATAAAATGTAATACAGGGTGTGCAATTTACAATGAGTTTACGTTCGGGTGATATACGGGGTGTGCAATTTACAAGTACTTTTTTTTTTGCGCGCTTTCGGTTTTTTGTATTTCTCCGGGTTGTTTCGCGTGACTTCGAGTTTTTTTGTGCGCTTTCAAGTTATATGTATTCGTTCGGGTTTTTTCAGGTTCCTTTGGATTATTTGTGTTACTTGGGGTTCTTTCGTGTTCTCTCGCGTTGTTTCGTGTAATTTCGGTTTCTTTCGTGTAACTTCGGTTTCTTTCGTGTTTCTTCGGATTCTTCCGTGTTTTTTCGCTTTTCTTCGCGTTTTTTCCAGTACTTTCATGTTTTTTGGCTTTCAACGGGTATTTTGACGTGTTTCGTGTTTCTGCGCGATTCATTGATGTATGGGCCCTATTGATCTATGGTCTATATTGATCTATGGTCTATATTGATCCATGGGCCAATTGAACTACTGGCCAATTGAACTACTGGCCAATTGAACTACTGGCCTATTGAACTACTGGCCTATTGAACTACTGGCCTGGCCTATGGATCTACGGGCCTATTGATCTACCCGCTTACTAGTCTATAATATTAAAGCAATAAGGGTGGGCGTGGTTAAAATTGGAATTTTCGGGTCCCGTCAGGGACCCGCGAGGCGAAGCCGAGCCCGCGCCCGCAGGGCCGCTCGAGAGGAATCTTAAAACAAATCGAAAGGGCGTATCCTCTTCTAGGAGAAGCGACCGAAAAACCCCCGGGCGCTCTTAAAATACCCGAAATTTTCAAACGAAAAAGTCGAAAACGTCGTTTTTGGCGAAATCGCCGAAAGCGTCCCCGCGTTCGAACGTTCCCGTCCGAAGATAGACCGTTTTGCGGGGCGGGGGAGGTCGATATTTCGAGAGGAAGAACCGCCGGGGTTCCCCGCTACGAGCTGGACCCCGGAGCTACCCGGATGGGTACGAAAATTTGGTAAGAAAATGGGCAATTTTCGGATTCTCCAACTCCGCAAAACGTCAAAAACCCCTATGATGCTTTCGCTCGCTGCGGGCTCTACACGTCCCTAAACGCCCTGTCAAGGGTAGAAAACGAAACTTGAGGAAATTCCCCATCTCTGGGTACCAATTTTCATATCCAAGTAGCGAGATAAGGCCGTGAATTCTTCATTCGAAGTTCGGTAATTTTCACAATATTGCGAGGAGAAATGTCAATTTCTGTTTCCATTCCGAGGATAGCCGAACGCGAGCTCCAATTTTCAAAATCCGGCATCGATTTTTCGCTCGATATCGGCGGTATAAGATTTTTCAGGCCTTTCCAGTGGTCGAATAAGAATCTACAGGAAATTCCGAATCTCCAGATACCTTTCACAGATCGGGAATCCCAACAAAAATGCCTAAATTATGCGTTTGAAAATCGGCATTTTTGGCTCGATTTACGCGCCATTCCATTTTCGTCCTTGAAGAACGAACCGATCGCGATGGATTGCTGTACGGGGTCGTGCAATTGCTGTACAGGGTTGTGCATTAAAAAAATCGCTATCAGGCTGTGCCCATGGGAAGCACTGATTTTCACCAGATTCTTTCTTCGAGAGATTTTCCGTCTGAATTTTTATGGAAAAAGCAATTAGTGAGTGGGATCTAATTTCGATAAAATGTCATACAGGGTAAACGATTTACAATGAATTTGCGATCATGTGATATACGAGGTGTGCAATTGACAAGTTATTTGATTTTTTTGCGCAAATTCGAGTTTTTCGTGTTTCTTCGGTGTGTTTTGGTTCTGAATTCGATAAAATATATTCGATTCATATACAGGGTGTCAGATCTGAGTAGCGCTGACATTCACCAGAGTTTTTCTCGAGTTTTCGTCCTTTTCCGCGTAAGTGAGCTGAATTCAATGAAATCTCATACAGGGTGTGCCATTAACAATGATTTCGCGATCGATTGATATACAGGGTGTGCAATTTAAAAGTTCTTTCATTATTTTTTGCACGCTTTCGGTTTTTTGTGCTCCCTCGGGGTTTCAAGCTTTCCTTCGAGTTTTTTTGCGCGCTTTCGGTGATTTTGTGCTCCTTCGGGGTTTTTTCGGTTCCTTTGGATATTTTTCGTTCTTTCGTGTTACTTTGGGTTCTTTCACGTTTTTCCGTGTTTGGTCGGGTCGGGTTCTTTCTTCGTGGAATGCACCGAACTTGAAACGATAGAGTTAAAACGATATTCTTTCGGTTTGTTTTTTATGATGAAAGCACCCACTGCAAATCAATTATATACAGGGTGTCCCATATATGCATTTTTCATCATGTTTTTTCACGTGTGGAGGCTAATTTCGTATAATGTCATACATTTGCGATCGGGTGTGCACTTTAAGGTTTACAATGAATTTGCGGGTTTTTTTTTTTTGGAAAAATTATTTTCGATTCATATCATGTGATATATTTTATACTTCCGTCGTGGTAATTATTGTGTGCAATTTACAAGTTATTTTTTGAAAAAATTATTTTCGATTTCGATAAAATGTCATACAGGGTGTGCAATTCGTATGGGACAATGAGTTTACGATCTGAATTTGCGATCATGTGATATACGGGGTGTGCAATTGCTACAAGTACTTTTTTTTTTTACGATCGCGCTTTCGTACTTTTGTTTTTTTTTTCGGTTTTTTTGTATTTTCTCAGGGTGTTTCGCGTGACTTCGAGTTTTTTTGTGCGCTTTCAAGTTATATGTATTCGTTCGGGATTTTTTCAGGTTCCTTTGGATTATTTGTGTTACTTGGGGTTCTTTCGTGTTTTCTCGCGTTGTTTCGTGTAATTTCGGTTTCTTTCGTGTAACTTCGGTTTCTTTCGTGTTTCTTCGGATTCTTCCGTGTTTTTCGCTTTTCTTCGCGTTTTTTCCAGTACTTTCATGTTTTTTGGCTTTCAACGGGTATTTTGACGTGTTTCGTGTTTCTGCGCGCTTCATTGATGTATGGGCCCTATTGATCTATGGTCTATATTGATCTATGGTCTATATTGATCCATGGGCCAATTGAACTACTGGCTAATGGAACTACTGGCCAATTGAACTACTGGCCTATTGAACTACTGGCCTATTGAATCTACTGGCCTATGGATCTACGGGCCTATTGATCTACCCGCTTACTAGTCTATTATATTAAAGCAATAAGGGTGGGCGTGGCTAACTTGGGTCCCGTCAGGGACCCGCGAGGCGTAGCCGAGCCCGCGGCCCGCAGGGCCGCTCCGAGGGCAATCTTAACTGAAATCGAAAGGGCGTATCCTCTTCTAGGAGAAGCGACCTCCAAAGGTCCCCGGCGCTCTTGAAATACCCGAAATTTCCAAACGAAAAAGTCGAAAAACGTCGTTTTTGGCGAAATCGCCGAAAGCGTCCCCGCGTTCGAACGTTCCCGTCTGAAGATAGACCGTTTTGCGGGGCGGGGGAGGTCGATATTTCGAGAGGAAGAACGGCCGGGGTTCCCGCTACGAGCTGGACCCCGGAGCTACCCCGGATGGGTACGAAAATTTGGTAAGAAAATGGGCAATTTTCGGATTCTCCAACTCCGCGAAACGTCAAAAACCCCTATAATGCTTTCGATCAGCTCGGGCTCTACGAGACATTAAATGACCTTTTAGCGGTAGAAAACGAAATTTGAGGAAATTCCCCATCTCTGGGTACCAATTTTCATATCCAAGTAGCGAGTTAAGGCCGTGAATTCTTCATTCCAAATTCGCTAATTTCTACGAAAATCGTGGGAAAATGTCAGAATTTCTCATTCGGTTCCGATGATAGCCGAACGCGAGCTCCGATTTTGAAAATTCGGCATCGATTTTTCGTTCGATATCGGCGGTAGAAGAACTTTCAGGCTTTGCAAGTTGTCGAATAAGAATCTACAGGAGATTCCGAATCTCCATATACCACTTACAGATCGGGAATCGAACAAAAAATACCTAAATTTTGCGTTTGAAAATAAGCATTTCAGGCTCCATTTTCGCGCCAATTCATTTCGATTCAGTTTGACGCAGATCTATCTGACCTTGAGAATTGTCATTTCGAATTTGCAAGTAAATTCGATTTAAACATTCCGTTGAGGGTAATATTTATATATTCGGTTTTCATAACGATTAATTCTCTTTATTTACAGTAAATAATCCATCTGGAAGAAAGAATATCAAGATATAATGCCTTCGATGTCAAATAACGGAATATATATATGTAACATTTGGAAGTTGAAAAAAAATTGTTTTATGGAGAGGTCTTCAGGTATTTTTTCGATTATAAATCAAAGATAAATCAATCTAGCGTATCGTTTCATTTCAGTTATCTCTCAAGAATGAATGAATATATATCAAAATATATTTTTCAAAGATGTAAACAATGGATGTTCTATTTATTTACATGACATTCGACGAATGAAATGAATGGTCCAATTTAAACGTTCAAACAACCTTAGTAATCATGGAGAAACGTTCTATATTTCTTAAAGAATGTTTTTAACATTCAATCCCAATTACCTAGAATATTGGATAGAAATGTTCGAAGAGCCTCCAAATCTTGACACCATTCATATCTATTCCATGAACTAAGTAAGTAGGAATGTGAATAATCTCCTTAAGATAAAGCCCTTCTAAGCATCTTTTCTCTGTTAGAATCGACGAGGCTTTAAAAATAATTTAGAATAGTGTCTTTCTCAACACTGATTTTGTTCGAGCATCTTCTCGAAGAAGGTTTCATTTTGACATTCGATTATCAAATCTGCTATAATAAAACTTTCTCAAGAGAAAATGAACGTTCAAACAACCTTAGTAATCGTTGAGAAACGTTCTATATTTCATAAAGAATGTTTTTAAAATTCCATTTTCTCAATTTCTATCTAATGATGACATACATACATCTGTTATTGTGTCATTAGATGACTTAAATTTCTATCTTATTTGGTTATTCCAAATGCAGATGTGTATAATTTGAGAATAATTTCAGATAATAATCAATTATATCTTTTTTAGTTAATGGAGTCTTCAAAAGGAGAGCCTAAGAGCTTGCTTCAAACAATAATATAAACAAAGGTTATACATTTATGATTGATTAAATTATGGATCTGTATTTCCACTACCATGTAAGTAAAGAGGTGAATAATCTTAAGATAAAGCCCTTCTAAACATCTTTTCTCTGTTAGAATCGACGAGGCTTAAAAAAATAATTTAGAATAGTGTCTTTCTCAACACTGATTTTGTTCGAGCATCTTCTCGAAGAAGGTTTCATTTTGACATTTGATTATCAAATCTGCTATTATAAAACTTTCTCAAGACAAAATAAACGTTCAAACAACCTTAGTAATCGTAGAGAAACGTTCTATATTTCATAAAGAATGTTTTTAAAATTCCATTTTCTCAATTTCTATCTAATGATGACATACATACATCTGTTATTGTGTCATTAGATGACGTAAATATCTATCTTATTTGGTTATTCCAAATGCAGATGTGTATAATTTGAGATTAATTTCAGATATTAATCAATTATATCTTTTTTAGTTATTGGAGTCTTCAAAAGGAGAGCCTAAGAGCTTGCTTCAAACAATAATATAAACAAAGGTTATACATTTATGATTGATTAAATTATGGATCTGTATTTCCACTACCATGTAAGTAAAGAGGTGAATAATCTTAAGATAAAGCCCCTTCTTAACTTCTTTTCTCTGTTAGAATCGACGAGGCTTAAAAAAATAATTTAAAATAGTCTCTTTCTCAACACTGATTTTGTTCGAGCATCTTCTCGAAGAAGGTTTCATTTTGACATTCGATTATCAGATCTGCTATTATAAAACTTTCTCAAGAGAAAATAAACGTTCAAACAACTTTAGTAATCGTTGAGAAACGTTCTATATTTCATAAAGAATGTTTTTAAAATTCCATTTTCTCAATTTCTATCTAATGATGACATACATACATCTGTTATTGTGTCATTAGATGACTTAAATATCTATCTTATTTGGTTATTCCAAATGCAGATGTGTATAATTTGAGATTAATTTCAGATATTAATCAATTATATCTTTTTTAGTTATTGGAGTCTTCAAAAGGAGAGCCTAAGAGCTTGCTTCAAAAAATAATATAAACAAAGGTTATACATTTATGATTGATTAAATTATGGATCTGTATTTCCACTACCATGTAAGTAAAGAGGTGAATAATCTTAAGTTAAAGCCCCTTCTTAACTTCTTTTCTCTGTTAGAATCGACGAGGCTTTAAAAAATAATTTAGAATAGTCTCTTTCTCAACACTGATTTTGTTCGAGCATCTTCTCGAAGAAGGTTTCATTTTGACATTCGATTATCAGAACTGCTATTATAAAACTTTCTCAAGAGAAAATAAACGTTCAAACAACTTTAGTAATCGTTGAGAAACGTTCTATATTTCATAAAGAATGTTTTTAAAATTCCATTTTCTCAATTTCTATCTTATGATGACATACATACATCTGTTATTGTGTCATTAGATGACTTAAATATCTATCTTATTTGGTTATTCCAAATGCGGATGTGTATAATTTGAGAATAATTTCAGATATTAATCGATTATATCTTTTTAGTTAATGGAGTCTTCAAAAGGAGAGCCTAAGAGTTTGCTTTAAACAATAATATAAACAAAGGATATACATTTATTATTGATTGAATTATGGATCTGTATTTCCACTACCATGTAAGTAAAGAGGTGAATAATCTTAAGATAAAGCCCTTCTTAACTTCTTTTCTCTGTTAGAATCGACGAGGCTTTAAAAAATAATTTAGAATAGTCTCTTTCTCAACACTGATTTTGTTCGAGCATCTTCTCGAAGAAGGTTTCATTTTGACTTTCGATTATCAAATCTGCTATTATAAAACTTTCTCAAGAGAAAATAAACGTTCAAACAACTTTAGTAATCGTTGAGAAACGTTCTATATTTCATATAGAATGTTTTTAAAATTCCATTTTCTCAATTTGTATCTAATGATGACATACATACATCTGTTATTGTGTCATTAGATGACTTAAATTTCTATCTTATTTGGTTATTCCAAATGCGGATGTGTATAATTTGAGAATAATTTCAGATATTAATCAATTATATCTTTTTAAGTTAATGGAGTCTTCAAAAGGAGAGCCTAAGAGCTTGCTTCAAACAATAATATAAACAAAGGTTATACATTTATGATTGATTAAATTATGGATCTGTATTTACACTTCCATGTAAGTAAAGAGGTGAATATTCTTAAGATTAAAGCCCTTCTGAACATCTTTTCTCTGTTAGAATCGACGAGTCTTTAAAAAATAATTTAGAATAGTCTCTTTCTCAACACTGATTTTGTTCGAGCATCTTCTCGAAGAAGGTTTCATTTTGACATTCGATTATCAAATCTGCTATTATAAAACTTTCTCAAGAGAAAATAAACGTTCAAACAACCTTAGTAATCGTTGAGAAACGTTCTATATTTCATAAAGAATGTTTTTAAAATTCCATTTTCTCAATTTCTATCTAATGATGACATACATACATCTGTTATTGTGTCATTAGATGACTTAAATTTCTATCTTATTTGGTTATTCCAAATGCAGATGTGTATAATTTGAGAATAATTTCAGATAATTATCAATTATATCTTTTTTAGTTAATGGAGTCTTCAAAAGGAGAACCTAAGAGCTTGCTTCAAACAATAATATAAACAAAGGGTATACATTTATGATTGGTTAAATTATGGATCTGTATTTCCACTACCATGTAAGTAAAGAGGTGAACAATCTTAAGATAAAGCCCCTTCTAAACATCTTTCCTCTGCTAGAATCGACGAGGCTTTAAAGAATAATTTATAATAGTCTCTTTCTCAACACTGATTTTGTTCGAGCATCTTCTCGAAGAAGGTTTCATTAAAATTAGCTCAGGTATTTGTTCGATTATAAATCAAAGATAAATCAATCTAGCATATCGTTTCATTTCAGTTATCTCTCAAGAATGAATGAATATATATCAAAATACATTTTTCTAAGATGTAAACAGCAGATGTTCTATTTATTTACATGACATTCGAGGAATGAATGAAATGGTCCAAGAAATGTTCAAAGAGCCTCCAAATCTTGACACCATTCATCTCTATTCCATGAACTAAGTAAGTAGAAATGTGAGTAATCTCCTTAAGATAAAGCCCTTTATTATATCATCACAATTTTATTGGTTGCATATTTTACAATGCAAATGTTAATGCTTGCCTCATATTTAAAACTTTCACTGTGTTGCTATATAACTCATGTTTTTGGATATACCTTATATTCCAATGTAGAATTTTGATTGAAATGCATATTACCCTCTTTCTAATTTTTTTTTTTGCTTCAGATGCAATATACTTCTTCGGTAATATCCAGTGGTCGCTCCTCATTAAGAAGATGGTTAATAATTTTCGAATTGCGGTGAGCAGATATTTGCATTATGGTTTGCCGATTGTTTAATATGCAGTCTATTGGAGATTCAATCTATCGAGAAAGCACTTTGATTCTGAAATGCACAAATGGTGGTGAAACGTGAGCATTACAACAGATTGTGTTGATTGGTTCTCTCTTATATAAGGAGATTTGGTAGAGTTTTCAAGCTCATTGTTGCACCTGTATATATACAGCAATACATTTACAGGAATATTCAATTTGGAAGAGATTGTCATTGCATGCATTGGTTCTGATGAAAGAATCTAAATCGAAGTCATTGTTTATTTGGGTGAGTGCATCACACTGAATTTTACATAGTTATTCTAATTTGGAAAAGCCTGCCTAGCACAAGTTATTTCTTCCAAAGCAACATAAATGTTATGTTTCTGAAAGGAAGATTTTTAACTTAAGTAATTTTTGTTTCAATATTCCAAAGGAAATATTGTTTGCTTCAAAGTCATGGAATTAAATATTTGTATTACCTACTTGGTAATTCCTTTGGATTCGCTAAATTTTTTGCATTTGCCTATTTCCAGTTTTTTTTTATGAAAATCTGTTCCTTACCTCCTTAAACACTATTTTTTTTTCATTACATAACCCATATTTATCTTAGTACTAATGATATTGGCTTATAAAACCCAGTGATCTCAGTTACTAATTTTGCTCTTTCTTATTTCAGCTGAACTACACTGTTGTGCTATGCAAATAGATTTTCATCGTTGCATCTCCTACGATTTGGTGGGACATTGTATGCCAGTCATTCATTCGTCTGAGGAAAATGTTGGTTATTTTGCAGGAATGAGAGAGCATTCTATTACAGTATTCAGTTATTCAAGAGGGTACTTCAAATTTATTGTAAAGGGCCTTTGCAAGTTAATGTGTATGAGCCTATTGAAATAAATGCACTCACGTTGAGTTCATTTCTTAAGGGAAAATTTTTGGTTCTCTTGATTTAAAAAGAATCACATGAATAAACTATATTATTCCATTTTCAATTTTCACAAAATGCAATTATTCAGAGTATTCAGGTGGTCATGTTTGTTCATTCAACTTTCTTGCATTCACTGGCATCTAATTTCTATTGTACTAGAACATATTGGGTTGCTCAGCCATATGAATTGTGTAGACATTAAATATATAAAAATTTTTGGGAATGAAATTGCTTCTTTACAATTGTTGTTTGTTGTAGAATGTTTTATATATGCTTCATTGTATACAAACTTCATCAAAAGAAATAGATCAAGAGTAGAATTACAGAGAAACCATATTCAGTATTACGATATTTACATACAAACATTTGTGGATTTTCAAAAATTTTATCTGTTCTGTTTCCCCCACTTCGTAGCATATGTTATTTTTTAAGTATAGATTTTAATATATCATGTTTTAAATTCAATAGTAGATGTTTGGAAAAAGCTCAGATTGGCCACTTTTTATAATAAAAAATTGTAATTCCCTCAACCAATTGCCGTGTATTATTTTATCAGGTTCATACCTATTGTCTCATTTCAGTAGATGTAATTTATATTCGTTTAAATCAAGTTAACAAGAAATTAATTTTTATATTTTATATATTTTTTTTTCTATTTGAAGTGTAACTGTATATTTTATATATAGCTAAAATTTATCAAATAAGACATGTTTTCAAGTAATTTCAAAATATCCATCGTTAATTTGGTATGTACATTTATTATTCCACCCATTCATTGCAATATTGATAACTGTTTTGAACTCTTTGCAGAAGAAACAGCATAATCTTCAAACTATTCCAAGTTAAATTTGCTAAAATGTTCATCGTCCTGATATAGAGATCAACTGTTTTCATATAACTGATGAGTTAATATGGATCAGCACTTTGTTAGCTTAGAGGATATGAAACACGTATGTACTTTTCATAATTTGAAGTCCTTGGATAATAATTCATTCAGGTTATTTCAGTTGTCACTAATTTTGTTCCACTTATATGATTCTCACTATCACTTAAGATTTCTTCATATTTTCAAGAGTCTGAGCTGTACATGCTCCTTTTCTTTGTTAAACAAAGATCAACAAAATGCAACATAAAATTAATTACAGATAGCAAGTAACTGTATATAACATTATTATAATTGTAAGGCTGTTAAATTTTTATACGAAGATTTTCTGTGCACCTATATAGGCTATTTGAATGAAAAACAAACTAGAGCTTCTAATCGTTGCTTTTTGTTCTCTTTTACAAGTAATATACTAAAGTTTATGAGATATATCCCCATTCGACAAGAGAGAGACTTTATAGTCTCAAAATTCCTTCGATGACAGCTACTCAATATTTATTATTGATAAAGTTACCACATTTCAGCAAGATTGTTTGGAGATTATTGGTTATTTTCAGATTTTATGCTCCATTTCATAATAGATTGTTCTTCATAGAGAAGAATTAAACCAAAAACCATGTGAAATATATTACTGAGTCATAAACTGCAAATCAATCAAATAGTTTTCTGCCTTTATTGAAGTCAAAGGCTATATTATTATATCATCACAATTTTATTGGTTGCATATTTTACAATGCAAATGTTAATGCTTGCCTCATATTTAAAACTTTCACTGTGTTGCTATATAACTCATGTTTTTGGATTTCCCTCATATTCCAATGTAGAAATTATTCAGGTTATTTCAGTTGTCACTAATTTTGTTTCACTTATATGATTCTCACTATCACTTAAGATTTCTTCATATTTTCAAGAGTCTGAGCTGTTTCGATAATCTATTATACATTCACAAAAATTACTAATTCCATTTAATAGCAGTACTTTTTATTTCATATCTTATAGGTTAATCAAAGTAAGATAATCGTATAATAATTTTCTACTGATGTATCAAAATCATTGTTTACATTCAGAACTATCTTTAATATTCCATGCATGTCGAGGGATAAAGATAATCTGAAATAATTTGAAATTAATGAATTATCATGGCAATATTTGAGACTAACAATTACTGAAGTTATGGTAAGTTTTCTTGGAAAATGGATCATTTCTTCTTAAAATTCCCAACTTTATTCACATCAATATTCACCAAAGACGTTATGTATCATTTAGATAGGAAGGTCTTACTCCTTCGTTCAACTCTGAAACATACATTCTGATTATATCAGCATAGGATAATAAAAATAAAGCTTAACTGTTTTTCATGCATACGAGAACATCTTATAAAAATGATCATATTACTCCGTACATTCAATAAAACCATTGGTTTCTTTTCCTTGAGAAATATATTTTATTCTAGGTTATTAATGAACACTGAATTTCAACTGTCATAGAAAGCTAATTCGCACCAGTCATTTTTCTAAACCAGTGTGAAGACAGCAGGCTGAGTTAGCATATCTACCTACCAGTGGCGTCGTTGGTGAATGACACGTTGTGCTCTGACGATGAAAATATTAATTGACAGTGTTTTCGTTCAATAAGAAGAAATTAAGTCTTATTTATAATTATTTTAAAATACTTTAGATAAACAAATCAAGTTTAAGGGATATTCAGAATCTTTTTGATAACTTCCAAATCTTCACTTTATTTATGCAGTCTACCGAAAATGGTTTCAGATTATTTATATCAAATCGTATTTGACAAGATACATGGAAAGAAAATACTATATCGTTTTCATAGGGAAAAAACATTTTGCTCAACGTGAAAATGGTTCAATATTTATTTAGTGAGGCCGTTCTGGAAAAATGAAAAAGGAGCTTTATCGAATAATTTTTATACAACCTTTGTAGAATGTACTGAACTTGAAACGATAGAGTCAAAACTATATTCTTTCGGTTTGTTTTTTATGGAAAAATTATTTTCGATTCATATACAGGGTGTTACATAGGAGGTCCATAGAATAATTTTGATACTTCCTTCGTGGTAATTATTGAATTCGAATAAATGGAGTTACAACGATATTCTTTTGATTTTTTTTATTGCTAATCAATTGTATACTGAGTGTCTCATATGCATTTTTCTTCAAGTTTTCTCGCTAATGGTAGCTGATTTCGATAAAATGTTATACAGGATGTGCAATTTACAAGGAGTTTTCGAACCGGTGATATACTGGGTGTGCAATATACAAGAACTCTGGTGTTTTCGCGCGCTTTCGGTTTTTTTGTATTTCTCCGGGGTATTTAGCGCGACTTGGAGTTTTTTTTGCGCGCTTTCAAGTTATATGTATTCTTTCGGGATTTTCTCAGGTTCCTTTGGATTTTTTTTGTGTTAGGTACTTGGGGTTCTTTCGTGTTTTGTTGCGTTGTTTCGTGTAATTTCGGTTTCTTTCGTGTAGCTTCGGTTTCTTTCGTGTTTCTTCGGATTCTTTCGTGTTTCTTCGAGTTTTTTTCAGTTCTTTCATGTTTTTTCGCTTTCAACGGGTTTTTTTATCGTGTTTCGTGTTTCTGCGCGCTTCATTGATGTATGGGCCCTATTGATCTATGGTCTATATTGATCGATGGTCTATATTGATCCATGGGCCTATTGAACTACTGGCTGACGGATCTACTGGCCAATTGATCTACGGGCCTATGGATCTACCCACTTATTGATTTACGGTTTATATTGATCTACGGTCTATATTGATCTATGGTCTATATTGATCGATGGTCTATATTGATCCATGGGCCTATTGAACTACTGGCTGACGGATCTACTGGCCAATTGATCTACGGGCCTATGGATCTACCCACTTATTGATTTACGGTTTATATTGATCTACCCGCTTATTGATCTACGGGCTTACTAGTCTATAATATTAAAGCAATAAGGGTGGGCGTGGTTAAAATTGAATTTTCGGGTCCCGTCAGGGACCCGCGATGCGAAGCCGAGCCCGCGGCCGGGAGGGCCGCTCCCAAGGCAATCTAAACTGAAATCGAAAGGGCGTATCCTCTTCTAGGAGAAGCGACCGAAAAACCCCCGGGCGCTCTTAAAATACCCGAAATTTTCAAACGAAAAAGTCGAAAAACGTCGTTTTTGGCGAAATCGCCGAAAGCGTCCCCGCGTTCGAACGTTCCCGTCCGAAGATATACCGTTTTGCGGGGCGGGGGAGGTCGCTATTTCGAGAGGAAGAACCGCCGGGGTTCCCGCTACGAGCTGGACCCCGGAGCTACCCCGGATGGGTACGAAAATTCGGTAAGAAAATGGGCAATTTTCGGATTCTCCAACTCCGCGAAACGTCAAAAACCACTATGATGCTTTCGCTCGCTGCGGGCTCTACGAGCCATTAAATGACCTTTTAGCGGTAGAAAACGAAACTTGAGGAAATTCCCCATCTCTGGGTACCAATTTTCATATCCAAGTAGCGAGATAAGGCCGTGAATTCTTCATTCGAAGTTCGGTAATTTTCACAACATTGCGAGGTTAAATGTCAGTTTCTGTTTCATTCCGAGGATAGCCGAACGCGAGCTCCAATTTTCAAAATCCGGCATCGATTTTTCGCTCGATATGGGCGGTGAAAGATTTTCAGGCCTTTCCAGTGGTCGAATAAGAATCTACAGGAGATTCCGAATCTCCTGATACCACTTACAGATCGCGAATCGAACAAAAATACCTAAATTATGCGTTTGAAAATCGGCATTTTTGGCTCGATTTACGCGCCATATATCAAAATACATTTTTCTAAGATGTAAACAACGGATGTTCTATTTATTTACATGACATTCGAGGAATGAATGAAATGGTCCCAATCTTGACACCATTCATCTCTATTCCATGAACTAAGTAAGTAGAAATGTGAGTAATCTCCTTAAGATAAAGCCCTTCTAAACATCTTTTCTCTGTTAGAATCGACGAGGCTTTAAAAATAATTTAGAATAGTCTCATTGTCATTTTGAATTTGCAAGTAAATTTGATTTAAATATTTGTTGAGGGTAATATTTATAAGTTTCATAACGATTAATTCTCTTTATTTAAATATTCTGTTGAGGGTAATATTTATATATTCGGTTTTCATAACGATTAATTCTCTTTATTTACAGTAAATATTCCATCTGGAAGAATGAATATCAAAATATAATGCCTTCGATGTCAATACGACATATGTAAACACGATCTGGAAGTACAAAAATTAGCTCAGGTATTTATTCGATTATAAATCAAAGATAAATCAATCTAGCATATCGTTTCATTTCAGTTATCTCTCAAGAATGAATGAATATATATCAAAATACATTTTTCTAAGATGTAAACAACGGATGTTCTATTTATTTACATGACATTCGAGGAATGAATGAAATGGTCCAAATCTTGACACCATTCATCTCTATTCCATGAACTAAGTAAGTAGAAATGTGAGTAATCTCCTTAAGATAAAGCCCTTCTAAACATCTTTCTCTGTTAGAATCGACGAGGCTTTAAAAAATAATTTAGAATAGTCTCATTGTCATTTCGAATTTGCAAGTAAATTCGATTTAAATATTCTGTTGAGGGTAATATTTATATATTCGGTTTTCATAACGATTAATTCTCTTTATTTACAGTAAATAATCCATCTGGAAGAATGAATATCAAAATATAATGCCTTCGATGTCAATACGACATATGTAAACACGATCTGGAAGTACAAAAATTAGCTCAGGTATTTATTCGATTATAAATCAAAGATAAATCAATCTAGCATATCGTTTCATTTCAGTTATCTCTCAAGAATGAATGAATATATATCAAAATACATTTTTCTGAGATGTAAACAACGGATGTTCTATTTATTTACATGACATTCGAGGAATGAATGAAATGGTCCAAATCTTGACACCATTCATCTCTATTCCATGAACTAAGTAAGTAGAAATGTGAGTAATCTCCTTAAGATAAAGCCCTTCTAAACATCTTTTCTCTGTTAGAATCGACGAGGCTTTAAAAAATAATTTAGAATAGTCTCATTGTCATTTTGAATTTGCAAGTAAATT
>JARTUT010002280.1:0-77199 GCA_030674115.1 Micraspis discolor
AGATAAAGAAAACTTCCTCAAATTAGCCTTTTGGATTAACTCGATATTGTGAATCAAGAATTTTTCAACATAACAAGCTAAACCATAAATTTTACTAATTAGATAATCAATTAATACATAACCTTTTATTGTTCCTCTTCAACGAAGATTTTTTTAGTATCCGTATGTGTCTCTTGAAGGAGAATAATCTCAGCACCATAATCCTTTGTTATTTTAGAAATGTAGTCACTTGTCCTTAGAAATACCTTCTATATTCAAATCTATTGTAATACACAAAATTTGTCGCTAATCTGCAAGGAGGATTCTTCGAATCGGGTCTTGCGGTCCAAGTGATGATTTTTCAGATCTTCTTATGTTTGAAGTCTGCTACGGAACCCATTCAAAGGAAATCATCATCCATAGTTGAGGAAGGTTGTGATATAACACTTATTTCATTGAAAATAGCAGAGGAAAAATTATCAACTGACATTCATTATGACATTATTGAATGGATGTGACACATTTTCTAAAGTAGGAGCTTATCTGAAGATTTGTAGTAATTGAATGTACTAATGGGGTAGGTATGTTGCTGAATTGGCTGAAACAATGAAGGCAACCATTGGTATAAATCAATATGGGGAAAAGCTGCAAATTGTTGCAAGTTATTAACAGTTGCCATCTGACAGAATACGACTATACAGGACATCGGCAACACATTTGGTAGCTGCTTTGAAGCTGATATTCTTTCTTTAAAGCGCCACGGATGGTGAAAATATTCCAATGTGTCGAAATAATATATTGAGAATCACTTAATAATACGGTTTAAGAGGCTAATGAAAATTCAACACCCTGCATCGAATTCAAAAAGTTATAGAAACGAAATAAACTAATAATTAGCAATGTAGCTTCAACAACATCTATGAATTCCTCTGCCCTCCAGTACAAATTGAACAAACTGAACAATGAATATACATATTAACAAGAATTAATTCGTGTTCAAGAATATCATTATAATATAGATGTTTCTTTCATAACGCTACAGCAGTGCGTTAAGAAAATTACCGCACTGTTATTTTGACCTTTTGTCGGGTAATGGAGATGAATATAAAGAGTCTTTCAACAAGAACTTTGTTTTTAAAACAAAATTAAACGAAAAATGTTGATGACGATGATTCAAATCGATATTGTATTATAAAAAGAAAAATTCGGCAATCATAAATGAAAATGATATCTGGCAGAAGTAGTCTTTCATCGAAATTTTTAATCACTTGTTGGCAAAATGTCGGGTCTACTTAGGCTACGACATCACAAATTTTGGGTTTCAAGGCTGCAATCGCGTGGATTGGCTCCGTTTAGACTCTGTCTTTAAAATAGCTCCACAAAATATAATCCAGTGGTGTTAAATCACACGATATTATTGAGCCCATCGACTCAAATTGAGCGACCAAATTCTTGATAGCGGTCTCAGAAGATCGATTATGTTGTCCAAAATATCACGAATTTTACGCAATGTAATTTTCACAGAACCACCATTTCATAGTGGGTTTTAATTATTTCCATGAGTAAAGGCAGTCATTGGTACAAATCAATCTGGAAAATGCTGTAAATTGTTGCAAGTTAATTACAGTTGCCACATCCGACAGAAGATACAGGACATCGGCAACACATTTGGTAGCTGCTGGGGCTGATATTTTTTCCTTAAAGCTTCACGGAGGGTGAAAGTATTCCAATGTGTCGAAAGAATATACTGACGAATCACTTTAATAATAAGATAGAAGTGGCTAATAAAATGCAACATCCCTGCCTGGACTTCGAATTAAAATGATAGAAACGGAATGAACCAATAATTGACCATGAGGCTTCAACGTCTTGGAATTCTCGCTGCCTTCCAGTACAATTTACGAATTGAACAAACTGTAAAATGAATATATATACATGGTGTTCGGCACATGGACCCCTCAAATATTTTTGGGGCGTTGGTAGGGTCATTTGCTACCTTTTCAGTCTTGGAACCTGGGGCCTTAGTATTACGGTTACGGAGGTATGATTTTTATTAGGTTTTTCTAAATAACCCAAAATGTACCCTTCAGAAGCCCCGTAATTTTTTTTTGCGTGGGCTTTTACATGCATTTTTTTTTATTGTATTAAGTCTACATGAGTGTGTGTTTGGAAAAAACGTATTTATTGTTACAGATAACACCACAAAATTAACACGAGGACCTTTTATTAAAAAAAAATATGGAAGTATGAAAACATCTCCACTCCTATTGAAATTTAAAAAAGTTACAGCTATTACATACTTATGTTTTATTTTAAAATGTTCTTTGGTTTATAACGTTGCTAACCATATGCTATTTACGTAAGTCAATAAAAAAAAATAATACTGCAAATAAGATTTTGGTCAGAAGAGTGAAGAAAGTCGTACCTAAATAAAATTACGGATTTCGACACACAACACAGCGAGCAAGGAAATTTTACCTTCCCGTTTTAGACGCGTGTGAATTATTATTACTATTTCTGTCCTTAGGTTGGATTGGGTTAGTCGCCGCTGACTTGACCCTACCGTCATTCGAGAATTGACTGCCTCTGCTGTTGGATAACTGTGCCGCGTTGTTCAGTTCTTTAAATTTGTATTTTTTGTTTTTGTTACTTTTATCGACTTTTGCTACTGTTGTTTTAATTTTGGTTGTTGATATGCCTAATTTCACCAACGCTGAGTATGCTGATATGGTGATGGCATATGGCAAGGCCGATGGTGTTGCTCGTGCAGCTCAAAGGATTTATCAAGCCAAATTTCCTGATCGAAGATTACTCCACCACGAAACATTCTCGACGACTTATCGGCGATTAAGAGAGACTGGAAATTTAAATTTTCAAGAGCCTCGGGTCAATGTGAGGCAACACCATGTAGCAGTTGTCGATCAAATACTTCAAGCCTTTGAAGAAGATCCAACTACAAGCATCCGTGTCGTTGCTCAAAGACTCAACTTAACGATTTGGAAAGTTTGGTCAGTACTTCGGGAGAAAATCAACACGCTTTTCATTACACCCCGGTACAAGGTAAATGAACTTTTTATTTATAAATTTGTCCTTTTGACTGCGAAAAAATTGTCACAGACTAATGAATTTTATTAATTGTTACAGGTCTTCATGAAGGCGATCCTGTCAGACGGTTGGAATTCTGTAGATTTTGCTGCACACAGATGTCGATGACAACATGTTTCTAAAACGAATTTTGTGGACAGACGAATCCTGTTTTAACCGAGAAGGAATAACAAATCTGCACAATTTACATCACTGGGCACCTAAAGATGAGAATTCCTACGTGAAAAGGTAAATGAGTTTTCAACAAAAATTTAGTGTTAACGTTTGGGCTGGTGTGATAGGAAGACATCTCATCGGGTCACACTATTTACCGGCTCGACTAAGTGGGCCTGCTTATTTGCATTTTTTGCTGAATGCTCTGCCGGAGCTACTAGCCGATTTTCCGGCCTTCGATGAAGACGTGCCAATTGTGTTCCAGCATGACGGTTGCCCGGCACATTTCTGAGAGAAGTTCGAGATCACCTCGACAACTCTTTTCCAAATTCATGGATAGGCAGAGCCGGCCCCATCCCTTGGCCCACAAGATCTCCAGACCTAATACCTTTAGATTACCATGTCTGGGGTAGAGCCACAGAATTGGTTTATTTCACAGAGGTACCTACAAGGGAGGTAATGATTGACCGCATAAACGCAGCATTTGTGGTAATGAAAGAAGAAATGTTGCTAGCCACTACAACGGTCGAAATCAGAAAAAGGTGTCGGGCGTGCATTCGGAGTAGAGGAGAACAATTTGAACAGAATTTACGTTAAAGAATTGTGTTATTTTACATTGTAAATAAACAATCATCCAAAACTGTATTTTACTAAAATCTGTCCTTACTTTGCTATTTTATCCAAACACTATTTGTAGTATGTTTTTATTTATTGACTGACGTAAATAGCATACTTTAGAACCACGATAAACCAAAGAACTTTTCAAAATAAAATTAAGTTCGCAATAACTGCAACTTTTTTTTTAAATTTCTTTAGAAAGTAGAGATGTTTTCATACTTTCATATTTTTTTAATAAAAGGCCCTCGTGTTAATTTTGTGGTGTTATCTGTAACAATAAATACATTTTTTCAAACACACTCGTGTAGACTTAATACAATACAAAAAAAATGCATGTAAAAGTCTACGCAAAAAAAAAGTTATGGGGTTTCGAAGGGTACATTTTGGGTAATTTAGAAAAACCCAATAAAAAATCATACCTCCGTAACCGTAATACTAAGGACCCAGGTTCCAAGACTGAAAAGGTAGCAAATGACCCCACCAACGCCCCAAAAAATTTGACGGTCCACGTGCCGAACACCCTGTATTAACAGCAATTAATTGGTGTTCAAGAATATCGTAATAATATAGATGTTCCAAAATTTTGGCGGATGCGAAATTCCAACAGTTGAGCTAGATGACCATACATACAACAGAAGTTTTTATCTTTCGAAGTCACATATGCGAAATTGAATTTACGTCTTAAGGTAAAAATTCATTCTTATGTTGAACGCTAGCGAGAAACACGAAGAGAAGCAGATATTGAGTTTATGAATCAACGAATTTTGTTGGATAATTGTTTCCAATTGTGTTAGTTTTTCAAAATTCTTATAATTTTGGTTGATATTTCAAAAAAGAAATTGTGAAATCTCCGTTTCTCCGTGAAGCCGCTAACATCCAAGGTAAATGAAGTAATGAAAAAAAATTATTGATTATTTCGAAATTCAGATATAAAGGGTGATTAATGTAGAGGTACTATTTGTAAGGTGATTTAGATGCAGATCGTGCATGCGTCGTGTGAACTGAAGTGGTATTCTTGTTTACTAGTGTCTGACATTTCATAATGGAACGAGTTAGCCCGACATAGCGGCTACAAATTGTACAGCTTTATTATGAAAATGAGTATTATCCGATTAATGTGAATCCCGTACTTAAAGCGACTGACGGTCCATATAATCGGCCTATCGAACGCACAATTTCTCCACCATTACTGAGTTTGAGACTCAATATTCGTTATTGGATAATACTCGACCAAATAGACAACATCCAGCTCGTAGTGAAGGGAATATAGTGGCGGTGGGGAAGAGTGTACGTGATCACCCTGGAGTGTCTATTCGTCGTTTTTACCTAAGGATCTTTCTTTGAAAGCTTACAAAATTCAATAAGTTCAAGAACTGAAATCGACCGACCTACCGAATCGTTTAAGTTTGAGTCGTTGGGCTCTTGACAAGCTTGCAGAGGTTCCATATTTTTCGATAAAGTTTTGTACTCTGATGACGCCCAATTTTTGATTAATGGGTTCGTGAACAAACAAAATGGCTGATTCTGGGGTGATGAACAACCCGAAAGAAATTTCCGTTAAATCCAAAAAACAACTGTTTGGTGTGGTTTATGGGCCGGTGGAATAATCTGTCCATATTTCTTTAAAACAGACCACGGCCGGAATGCTACTGTGAATGGTGACAGTTATCGCACCATGATAACAGACTATTTGTTGCCCGAAATAGAAGCCCGTGTTCTTGACGAAAGGTGGTTCCAACAAGATGGTGCCATATGCTATACAGCCCGTGAAGCCATGGTATTTCGATGAGCAGATCAATTCACGCTTCGGACCAGTTTGGCCGGCTAGATCATGTGACATCACAACTCATGATTAATTCCTTTGGCTCTATGTGAAGTCCAAAGTATACATGGACAAGCCGGCTACGATTGAGGTATTGGAGGCCAATATTACGTGAGTCATTGGAGAAATATCACCCGAAATACTCGCAGGCGTCATCAAAAATTGGAACTATCCAATGGATCTTGTTAACCCTAATCGAGGTCAGCATTTAAAAGAAATTATCTTTGAAATTCATTGTGAAGAATGGTTATCTTATTCGTTGATGTAGAAAATAAAATTGTTTTTATGTTTTTTTATTTAAAATGAAAGTACCTCTAAATGAAACACCCCTTATATTTTCATAGGCTTCTCCTTAAGATTCTTTGTTGGTCTACAAGTACATCATAATAATATTTTTGGTAGTGATGTAAAGAAGGTTTTGAAAAATAAATTTTTATTGTATGCCGATGATTTGAAGATTTTTGTACCTATCACTGAACATTGCTCTGTCCTATTTCTTCAAGAGCAGATCAACGGTTTCTTCAAGTGGACACAAGCAAATTGTATTGATTTAAATATTGATAAATGCCAGATTATATCATTTCATAAATCTCGATCTGTATTAGATTTTGATTATAGTATCAATGAAAACAGCCTTAAAAGAGTGTACAGCGTTCGTGATTTGGAAGTGATTTTGGATAGCAATCTCGATTTTAAGGAACATGATGAGGATATATCGTCCAAAGCGTCAAATGATGGGTTTTCGTGATGCGGAACTCTATGAGTTTTGGTGCTCAAACTGCGCGATTGTTGTTCTGTTCCTTAGTCAGGTCCAACTTAGAGTATGCCTCCTGTATTTGGTCTCCCTTTTATAGACGCGATGTGTGACTTGATCGAGAGGGTGCAGAATGAATTTTTGCGATATCTGGCAGATCACGAAAACCTCATAGTTGTAACCTTAATGTTTTGTTTGGTCTTGATACTCTAGAAAATCGTAAGAGGGTATTCGATGCTTGTCTGATATACCAACTTATACAAGGTCTAGTACAAAGCTCTGAATTGTTGGGTAGAATTCCAGTATCGCATCAGAGATTTCAAGAGACATACCTCTGTTTCGAATTCGGACTAAGTCCACGAATTATGCAATCAATTCAGTCTTGCATCGTTGCCTTTGCTCGATGAACGAGTTCTCGAGATATTGTGATCCGTTTTCTGTTTCACTGCGGACATTTAAGCTTAGAAGCTTAAATGTCCTACATAGCTACATTTGGAAACAATTTGAAGAATTCTGTGCTGCACGGAAATACCTTGTAAATGCAAAAACAAGTTTGTCAGAGCTCAATAATATTATGCTAGTCTGGGCTCTCAATATGAAGAAAAGAGATGGATCAGACTACAAGGAAAGTGTCGTAAAAACCTTGTGGAATAATACTACCAAACAGCTGCAGGAAAAATTATATTTCGAATGGGGCGTTAGGTTCGATCCATTCACAGACGTGGCTTTTAAAACGGCGCGGGATGCACGAAATGCCAAGAGGCGTATTTTGCAAGTGGACCCTGAGAAAAGAAAAGTTAGTCCCAAGGCGCTGTCCTTGGAGCAACACAGATGGTCAACTTATGTAAAGAAGATAATCCAGACGGTTTGAACAGAAAATTTTATTTTATTACTACATTGGAGCTTGCTTGACGCGAAGGAGAGGGTTCATCATACCTAATTTAGCATTTCCAATTCAATTTTGAAAACGATGGTAATCCCACGGGCCGAATTGCCTACAATCCGATATTTTCTAAAACAAGACAAGGTGTTGCTCAAAAATGTGCGGAAATGAAATGGCTGACTCCCAATATTGAAGAAGATATTTGCCCGGTGAGGTTATATAAGCTACTTGTATCCAAAAAAACTGCAAACATAACCACTGAAAGACTATTCCTTACTCCACATAAGAATTGGAAATATGGTTCATGGTTGAAAAACTCCCCAGTCGGTCCCAATACGATAGCTAAATGGAGAAAAGAATTGGCATCAACACAACCAAGTCAAAGATAACCAACCACTGCATCGAGATACTGCTGTCAGCCAATTAGCCAAAGCAGGGATGGGGAGGAACAGCTGATAAAGATAACAGGCCATTCTTCTGCAGCGTCAGTGAAAGCGTATCTCCAACTGGACCAACAACATCACAAAATAATAATCATAGCCATAAGGAATGAAAAAATGTCCTTCAAGAAAATCAGTATCTACTTCATCATACGAAAATAATGCTCGTAATGTATATAATAATTGTACTATCAATAATTATTATTTCGAGAATAAAGATGAATAATTTGTTGTTATGCTTCTATCTGGTTATTTTTGATTTAAAAACTATTTTTATTTCGTTTGATTTAGATTGTTGAATGATCTTTCCAAATACCACACGAGATTCGAATGTTTTTTGAGAACACTCGTTTTATGAAAATTATACAAATTTCACTCAACAAAGTGATCTCGAAATACCACTCGCCTTCGGCTCGTGGTATTTTAAGGATAACTTTGTTTCGGAAATTTAAACGCATAATTTCCAAAAAAACGAGAGTGTTCTCAAAAAATTCTCACCTCTAGTTGTATTACCCTTGAGAACTTTTCACACCGTAACTTGTGTGATATTTAGATCAATATGTTCAGATTCAATACAGTACAGTTAATTTGGTGGATTAAATCAATTATTTGCACGGGTTTTATATTTTTGCAAACCACCTAGCACCCTCATATTAATTGTGTTTAAATTTTTTTAAACCTACCCCCTAGGTAGGACGCCTAGCTAAGCCATGAGCTGTGCCTCTGAAAATAACTTATATGTTATCGTAACTGTGAATCAGTTTAAAATTCAGTTTAACACGTAATATAGATGTTTCTTTTATAACTCTACAGCAGTGCGGTAAGAATATTACCGCTCTGTTATTTTCTAATTGCGTAGGAACTGCCTGTTATATATATTCTTTCGTTAATCTGTAGCCTATTGTGACTATTATGCGGTGACAGCATGGAAATGATACATAGTTTCGTTATTTGAATGATGTAGAATTATTTTGGGCAATAATAATCATTTCTTATTGCTATACTTTCCAACGTTTTAATAGACAGCTCCTGTAATTTTCAAGACAAAAAGGAGCTTTTAAAGGAGCTGACAAGATCAGAAAATTTTCAATTTTACTATTGAGTGTCAAACTAAGAAAAATAGATTAAATTGGTATTGTTGTTTGAAGACTTCTTCAAGGTACTTCGAACAAACTTCCAGCTACTCAATTGATGGTGCGTTCATGAGATTAAGAGCTATATTCATGAATGCTGACTCCTTGATTTTTCTTCTTGTAGGCGATAGAAGTATCATTCTATTTCATCGGGTGATTTTCATCCACAGTATGTACGACTAACTTGGATCTTTCATCTTTTTTGGCGTGAAGGGAAAAGAAATAGCTGAAAATTCAAGACGAAAAACAGTTTTTTGTGAATAACTTATAAAATATCCACTTTAGGGCAAGGGTGTGATGCATACACTCACATTATTTTTAGCGTTGATTCAATATCTGCCATAAAAAAATGGGGTTCTTATTTGAAAAAATTGATTTTTCTAGATTTTGTCATCCCTAACTTTGAAAGCGATTTTTCACTCCCTGTATCATGAATCGCGATTTCGATTTTTAAAGTGGATACATCAATCTTACATCTTGAAAAATCCTAAAAATGAAAATTTTCCATTCAAAAACCTCGAAGTTATTCTTGTTTCAGCGGAGCTCTATTTTCGATTTTTTTCGAATTTTCTCGCTCAGAGAGAATTTTCCAACCAAAACTGAAAAATGTTACATCAAAATAACTTGAAATTTTCTAAGGAATCTATTTCTGCAATAAAAAATGGTGTTGTAATTTGAAAAACGGAAGTTGAGGTCATTTCCGGAAAAACCGGAGGTGCTCATGCCTTGAAAATATTTTAGATTTCATCAGCATCGTAAAATACTTATAAATGCTGAATTTCATGAAAATACGTTCAGTAGTTTCCCGTATAAATATGGGTGAGGTTCCTCGTGAAAGACCCTGTATGCTCTACATAATAAGTTGAAAATGAGGAAATAAATAACATCATAAAAGAAGTAATAAAAGAAGTAATGGTTATCCCAAAAGGTATCGGAGAGATCGGAAAAAAACAGAAAATCAGCTTGAATCAACACAACACAAGAAGATATGTAACAAACCATAAAAAGTGCCATTCCTTATATGAAAGGTTCATCAAAAAAAATCTTAAGTATATTTATGAAAATATTTACAGAACAACACAAATGTACCCCAAATTTTTAAACACAGATGCAATTAAAATAAAACAACAGGGCTGTACTAACTTCACTTTTAATTTTTCATTTTCTGGGAAACCAAAACAATAATGTCAAAAATTCAAATACCATAAAGTAGAAAGCGTGTTGCATATTCATTTCTCTCAATTTCTTGAAAAAAACAGGGCTGGCTTATTTTATTCATAAGTACATGGAATAAAGAAAGAATTCGTCCACCGAAAATTTCTTCGAAAATCAAAATGTGCTGATCCAACTTCACACACATCACTTTCAGCATGTTTGACTTCAGGTTGTTGTGGCATTCGTGTCATTCATTACATAGGGGAGATCGGGTAGAAAAGTAACACTTTGTACTTTTATCTTGATTTCTGGCTGGGTGTTACTATTGCCATTCATTTAATATAACTATATAAAAATTCAGTTTATGTTCTTTATTCTAGCAACTCGAATTATCACATTATAGTGTGTTTTATATGAATTATAGAAATTAAAAAAAAAATCGCAGGTCGAAAGTAACACGTTGTGGGTCGAAAGTAACAAGCCGAAGGGGTGGGTAATGAGTACAATATTATTCATGGTAAATCAACAAATTATTTATTTAAAATCTTTATCATATACTAATAACACAAATAAACTTCTGTATTTTCCATTCGTCCACTAGAATTGCCCGCTCCAGTACATCCAACAGGACCCTCATGGATCATGTGGTCTTGGAATCGTTTTAGTGGAAATACGAAAAAAGGGTGGGATGTGTCCGCCTTGAACATTGATGGCAATAGCTACAGTTACTAATCTTCCTCGTTCTGTCGATGTTACTACACCTACTTGTTTAATTCCTTTTTGGGCTACAATTTTGCTAGGTTTTTGGACAGTGGTTACCCCTGTTTCGTCCATGTTCCAGATATCTTTTGGCTCAAATTGGTACCTATCCATAACATCAGCAAGGTTGTCAACAAATTTACTCACATTATGCTCGTTGAAACTTGATGCCCGCGACAGACTTGTTGCTTGAGGAGATCTTAAAGACAGGCTCGGTTGTCGTTTCAAAAAACCAGTCAACCATCCCTCACCTGCCATTCGAGTATCGTGTTTGTAGGAAATGATTTTTCATTCTTAAGCGCTAACTCGTATGCCAGTTTACGTACTTCAGTTGGAGCAACACAAAATAAACTGCTGAGCACTCGATTAAGTCGTCGTGTAGATTCATTTCTTCGTCGTCGGTAAAAACACGGTTGACGCAACGGTAGCCCACAACAGCGGTAGCATTTCCTGCTTTTAATTCAATTATAGATCTATATAATGTTACATGGAAAACATATTTTTTGCCAGGCCTCTAATGGTTGCAGCATCTTTAAAATGCTCTTCAGCCGTTTTTGATACACTCCCGTGTCCGTGGTTCCTCGTTCAGTTTTTTTAATGCGTTGACGGGGCATTCTGTTGAAAAAAATACAACTAAAAAAATTATAAATAATTAAATCACCACGAGGACAGAAGTAACATGTTACTTTTGTACCATAGGCCTATGTTACTTTTGTACCCGTTCACATTTTTGTCAAAACTTACAAAATAACCTTAAATCGGAGCAATGAATGTACGCAATGTGTAATCACTTTAATACAGAATAGATTAACAAAAACATTCAGATTCGTACTTACTTTTAAGACTATCTAAACTTTGAATAAGAAAACGTCAAAAAACTTACTTTTGATGAGTAAATTCTCGTAGCGTCCTGTCATACAGCCTAACAGCGCGTGGCGTACGCGCAACTAAATGCAATTGAGGGGGGGCACTCCCGGCTCTCACCTGACAGCAGCAAAGCGGTGTACGCCTAAAGGATGAATCTAGAGAGCATTTTTTACTTTCAACCCGCCGTTACTTTTGTACCCGGTCTCCCCTACATTATCCATATCAATATTTTTCACTGCTGATGAGACGGAAATCTTATGAAAATTCGGGTTATGAATAAACAATATACCGCCTCATAAATTAAACCTATTTTGAAGACTGTGGTTAAACCCTTTTTGTTAACTTTCTCCAGGAAAATATTATGTTGGAGAAAATAATCAAATTCTTTAAAAAAGAATTTGGACCTCCAGAAAAAAACTGAGTGTGGTTATTTCCAATTCAAAATATAGTATATACATTCAGGCGGATGTTGCAGTATATCCTATTCCTGAGTCCGTGAAAAGACCTTAGAGCAAGCGTTCACATGCTCCTAATCTCACCATAGTTTTTCTACAGTTTTTTCAAATGAATATACTCTTATGAAAAGTGAACTACTTGTTTCATTACATTTTATGAGACCTGAAATTTATTGGCATCCAGTTAATTTCCTAGAATAATGTAGTATAGTATCAATGACTGATATCACTGTAACTATTTTTCTAGTCAAATCGTTGTCTTTTCCTTATGAAAATTCAACTTTATTCGAGGAAGCTATTTTTAACAGACAATAATATTTATATTCATAACAAGAAATTAAATCACAAAACAGTCACAAAGAGAAGAGAATATTTTAAAATTATTTAGAAATCATAATTTTCCTTAGAACAAACGATCCTCCACATACGTTCATCTCAATCTTCCTTATCTCCATACCATCTTCCAATAATCTTCTTATTACCAAATATTCTCAGTGTACAAAAATATATTATTTCCATGAAGGATAGAATTGAGAATCCCGTAAAGAGTCCAAGTAATCCCCCAAAGTTGCTGATGAAGTCTGTCGGTCCATAGAGTTCGTTTCTCTCTGTTGTGAATACTACGTTGGTATCCAAATAAACAGAAATAATGGAATAATCATATCTGAAAAAAAAAACCGAATTCTTTGAGGTTTTTTGGTATTGGTAAGATGTCCAATATACATATGTATATATAATAAAAGGGGGTTGTCGACTGAGAATTTTAAATTCAAGAAGTTTATTTGGGTAAGCAGTCGATGTCAATTCAATAAGTACTTTTTTTTTCCTTAAAACTCGAGCTTTCAGCTTTATTTTAAGCCTTCATCAGGAGAGCGCTACAATATGTATAAATCAGAAAGGTAAATGATAAAGCGATGATTAGGTATACTATATACAACTTACGAAGGTGAGATTGTTGACTAGTTAACCAAGTTAACGTATACAAGGCTAAATGGACTATTTTTCTCTTTTTTGGTCAGAAGAGCAAAATGTTCTGGTTTGTCAATTAATTAATAATGACATACAGCGAAACACAGAAATATTATTGCTCTTTGATCTTACAATTCTCTATTAAATGGTTTATCAATTAAGTTGTGCTATTTGGATTTGGAATATGAGAAAGATGATTATGTTTTTTATTATTCTTGGCAATATCAATCAGTAGGGCATAGATAGTACTCAGGAGAGTCAACGTCTTTCCTTGAATTCATACTTTGATCATTTTGTGATATTCTGATCATTTCTAATAAGAGTCTCTTCCTATGATTTGGTTCACAATCTAAAATTTCTACTTCTTCAAAAGATGGTATGTGACCTGTATCTATGGCATCATTACCGAAACGGAATCGACGAAACCAAAACTGCGCGTGATTGGCCGTTACAGTATTGGGCCCACTTTATTCACATTTGCAGCCTACTAACCTGCATTCTCCTGCATGAAGATGAAAGCAAAATTGTAAAATGTTCAGAATTTTTACTTTGTCCTCCTTTTCCTTTGACGTTTTAACAATCAACTAAATCGTTCAGTAACAACAATGACAAAATATATTTTGCTTGAGCGTTCATTTTTCTTTTCAAAGAGAAAAAGTTTGATTCTTCAAATACAAAGAGAGATATAGGTCAGTAAAACTATGTGTCGACAAAATGATGGATTTCTTTCTCCCCAACCTAATATAACCGAATAAATCAAAATTATCGACATCCTCGCAATCTCTCGAGCGGTCTTCAGTTTTCACACAAGTTCCACGTTTCTATGAATTTCCCATACTGAAATGAGCTTGAAAATCTCCCTTTGTTGTTTGTTCTGAAACACCCTGAATAATGCAAATTAATTAGCCGGGCCAGATGGTATTCCACCAATAATTAGAAATAAATCAATCTACTTACTCAGAATTAGCATCTGAATTGATGTCTGATTCCTTCCAATTATAATCAGTTGAACTTCCAGTACCTGTGTACGTGATGTCATTGCAAGCTCTCAAACACATACACCTAGCCTCATCATCATCTTCGTCCTCAAGAAGTGGAGCCACCTGTCTTTTTCTTCTCATTTCTTCACTACCTGTCCCGTTGACAAATGTGTAGTTAGCCGGAATAATATCCAAAAATTCCGGTATTAATCTAGGTGATCCAATTGTCTTTGGAGCCTTGTTTTTGAATTCCTTCAACTTTGACCTCAGTTTCATGAGATTGAATTTCTCTGTGAACCATAAAAATATCTAATCAGTGTGTAGAATTAAATGGGTTTGGCAGGGGTTCCAACCAAAATTCATGTTGTTCGCTATAAATCACATCTCAACGCTAAATGTTTTGCTAATTATGGGTAGGTTGCATCGTTTTGCAGGTATCATAATACCTCATAAATGTCTCTGCCATCAGGATGGATGGTGATCTAAAATAATGGTGTATACATTTCCTGTGATTTTAACGCCAACGTTGTAATATACCAGGATTTTATATTTTCAAAAATTTATTCCTTTTTTCACCCTGCTCTTGAGACCCACTTTTGGTAGAATTGTACTTACGTCAAGAGATTGCCAACATCATAAAAGAACAACAACAAATCCATTGGATAATTCCAGAGTTATGAGCTAGGAGTTTTATCTACTAGTTGGAATTATGTGTCTATTTTTGGCTGGATATCTTAAACTAGCATATCTCCTATTTTGAATTACAGTAGCTTTCTAGTTGTGAATAAACGTTCATATCCTATGTGACCCCAGCAGAACTGACGGTCAACTTCGAAGTTTTCTGGATGACTTTCAATATACAGGATTCAAACATATCCACATAAGTTACTAAAGTATGAATCATACCCGTTATTATGTCAACATTTTTGGCATGCTTGTTGGATTGAAAAGTTAACACGACCCAAACAAAAAATATTTTGGAGCTATGATGTTTCAAACTGATGAATAATATCTCGCAATTAGTTTAACGTGAGCGCTGTGCTTGCTAAAATTTTAAGACTCATTCGTTAAAGGCGATATTCAAACAATGGCTTCTTAACAAACTCTCCCATGGTTTGAGTCTTGCAAATAAAATCTGAAGGATTTCACGTCTTGCATTTCATACGATGTTTTCTGAATAATCAATTCATTTGTCATTCTATCATGGAGATGACAATTATAAAATTTTTTTTTTTATTGTCATCTAGGGATTCATGGTGATAGGACTCTTTAGCTCTCTACTAAGGCATCAATCGGCAGATAGCAGGCATGAGGATATAAAATAATGTTAAATCGGTTTTAATGTAACAATACAGATTATCACCCTCACTCGCGTGTGCCGACAAAGATAATGAATTAAAAGAGGAATTGTATCGCCGTCCGTATCATGACAATCACGGCGTCATAAAGATAATAACTGACACATAAAAAAGCAGGATGAAAGGGCTACATGAAGAACATTCCAGAATGAATGGTTTTCTCGGAAAACTAGTCAATATAAATTTACATTGCTATGTGTCGATACGTATAGACATGTTTCACAGCCGCTCCAATATAAGTATAACCTATAGTAGAATTGTAGAATTACGCAGTTTGTGTGTCATTTTATCCGATGTAATAATACCTTTCAGACGGCATCAGCTATGTAATTCGATAAGAAATTAGATTGAGTGTAAAAACAACCCTAAACGATATTTTGCAAAAGATTACTTTTTCCAGAAGATTATAGTTAGAGTGAGTGCCAGTTATGAACGGAACTGAAAGAGAAATTGAAATAGTCTCTCAGAAACGAATAAATTGGGGAAGAAATTGACTCACTTGAACAACATTAGAGAAGACAAAAATATGAATACATGATGTGAGCGAGGTCTAGAGATCCAAAGCCATAAATGATTCCGAAAACATTATGAAAATGTTGGAAATCCAGCACAAACTTGTAATTGAATGTTATAGGATTGGGAAAAAAAAACATTAATGAACCTAGGGTTTTTTTGTGAATTTGCTCAGTTACAGAAAAAAATTAATATAATGAAAATTTGAAGAAAACTTGAGGGCACAAAACTCATGAAGATTTTACGTAATCCAGGTTTAAAATCTTTAAGAAATCTTCTGAAAATTATGGCTTCAAAAAAGTTAGGAGTCAAAACGGTCAAATATATGCCTTTGCTGATGAAACTCAAATCGCAAATGAAACAATGGACTTCTTACTTCAATAAATATGTATGTATGTTTCTCATATCCTGTAACGTAGATATTATTGATTTTAATGAGATTTCGGGAATGTGCTGACTGATTAACAAATAGGCAATACAAGATACAGAGAAATCCGACTTGTGTATGTTTTGTTATATTTATAATTTTCTCCCGAGAAATCGTTTTTTTTTTGGTTTTCAATTCGGTATTTTGTACACAAGCCATACTGATGAGTCCAAATGTGTGCGTCAGGGACGAAACGCATAAGTAGGGACTTTCGATCCTACACTGTTATAAATATCATGCAGCAGAATATTCGAAGCCTGCGAAAGAACTTCGATGAGTTTGTTGTACACTGGGAATCTCTAGATTTCCATAATGATATCATGATTTCAACCGAGACGTGGAATATTCAGAATCTGGACAACTTTGAGTTGCCAAACTATTCGTTCTATTACAATGTTTCACGTCTGAATCAGAATGATGGTGTCGTCATTTTTGTTCATAAAAAATGGCACTTCTCTGCAGAACCTACGAAAATAGGAAATGTCACTGTAAGCAAAATAAAATTACAATCAAACAATTCTGAAGTCAACATCTTCGCTATCTATAGGCCACCATCAACAAATGTCATGACTTTCATCGATAAACTGGATGAGTTTTTGCAGCTACAAAAATCAACAAATTTCAATATGCAAATTGATGACATTAATTAATTTTCTCATTTCTTATGGATATAGACCTCATAACTTCTTCTACGAGGGTGAATGGGTGCTAGGAACACGCATTTACAGATTAAAGATGGCTGTTGGAGGAATATGAAGAATGAAATACCAATTATAATTCAAAACAGGGCCGTATCTTGGGTGTGGTCAAGTGGCCCCCGCCACAGGCGCAAGATCCGCAGGGGCGACAAAAATATCAAATGAAAAAAAAAAAAAAAAATTTGAGCGCCAAAAATATTCAAATAATAAAATATAGAAGCGCTAACAAAATATTCGAGATAACATGTCACGGTTTTCATGTATACGCCTAAAAAATATTTTTTTGGGTAAGGAGCGATGTCGCGACTCCGCCAGGTAGGATGTGAAACCGGCCGCGTGTACATAGATGTGTCCGCTGACAAGCCGAAAAGGCCCGTCTAGATTCCCTACCGTATTGGACCGATTGAATCGGGCCGTGTGCACTGTGCAACAATCTACGCCAATTTGGGGGCGCCTAAAAAATCTTGCCACAGGCGCAGTAGTACCTAGATACGGCCCTGATTCAAAGCATCACTACAGATCATTTATGCACCATTGTAAGTTTAAATGAGAAAATTCGCATTATCAGCAAAAGAAATAGACATCAAAGTAAGCTAATAACAACTATAAATAACAAGGAATCAAATGATATATTGATGGATGAAAAATGGTTCGATGTTTTTGCTGAAATAAACATCAATTCAGCTCATGATTTGTTTCATTCCAATCTGATATCCTTCGTTGACAAATCTAGTCATTACATAAATATAAAAGTCTGCAACAAACTGAAACCGTAGATAACGGAGACTTAGGTGATATTCACCTAAGAGATAATATGAAGGAAATATCAATAAAGATACTAGACCTGATCTCTTGGAACTAAATAAAAAATATCGGAATTTGAGTACTCAAAAAATTATTGATAGTAACAAAGAAAGAATACTACAGTCGTAGATTGGAGAATGCCGGTAATAATATGGGGGATGTTTGGAAAATCAGAAAAAATAGGTAATCACATAATTGCAATTTGGATCTTTCAAATGGCGACAAAAGAACAACATCCGATCGAGTAGAAGTAGCTTATATACTGAATTTTTACTTCGCTATAATAGGAGATAGGATAACCAAAGAGATAATGGAAGACATACACTCAAATTTTGCGGACTATCGTCCATCTGACCAGAACTTGATGAAATCAATGTCACGTAACCAACCACGAGTTAATGTCATAAGAAGTTTGAAAAATAGTTCATCAAGTGGAACGGACAGCATAAATACGTTAACAGTGAAAGCTTCAAGATAAAACAGCACAAGGATATTGACCCATTTGATAAATCAATGTTTCACAACTGGCCAGTTCCCAAACGCACACTGTAAAAATAAAATTCTGCGCTCAAACTCCTCAGGAGTTTGAGAATTTTTTTCAATCAAACCATTTTAATTTGAATTAATCTAAAATTGATTACGCCAAATGAACTATTTTTCTTGATTAAAATAACCTAGTTGATTATAGAGAACAGCTAAAACATTCGCCTGAAACTTTTTACATTTCAGCGAAATGAAAGAAACAACTGATTCAACATAAACATACAATTACAAGAAATTGTTTATGCACTTGTCTCAATATCCATAATTGATTGATACAAATACATTATTCTAAATAGGTTTTAACGAAACCATTCGTTCGTTTCATTTTTATTTGTTCAATAGAACGAAGGTACGGTTGTCGTAAATTCTGTCAGTTGATGCAACGACTACAGTTTCTTGAGACAAGAATCTCGTGAGATTATATTATTCGCCTCATTTACTAGAAGAAAACTATAAATATTTGAATAAAATTGAACATATAATTGTTGCAATATGAAGTGACATTTGTAAAAAAATAATATTGCGTAATTGATTTAATAAAACGAATTAATTGTAGCAATTTTTTTATATTGGCTGCAATTAAATCAAAACTCTATCTCTTTCATATTAAATATATCCCATTTAAATGCAATTATTTGTGCATTTTACTCACAATATTGTTGTATCCGGTGATAAAGATGACATGGAATAGATGATGCGGGTGATCTGTTATTGGATGATGACAGGGATGAGATGATAACCCACTGCCTGGACAATAGCTATTGTAGCGGCACTCTGTCAGCGGCAGGGAATGTATAGGGATCTCTTGGCGACACTCTATATAGCCACGCATAGCTTAGTTCACAGCGCTTCGGTGGCTAGAGGTTTGCGCTCAAGTTTCACACCGACTAGGTACCAGGGTCCGGGTTCAACTCCCGGCGGCTCCTCAAAACTTCTAACCCCTGCGTCTATGGCATGGCGCACACAAGCCATACTGATGAGTCCAAATGTGTGCGCCATGGACGAAACGCATAAGTAGGGATAAATTCCTTCGATTCTATATTGGTGACCCCGACGTGATGGGAACGGTTGTCTTTACGACGTGTCTTGGAAAAGCAGACGGTTGACGCTTGAGGTATACTCGCTCCCTCTCTGCAACTTCCAACGAAACTCTAGACGCCTTTCCCATTCCGTACAATATTCATGGTCTGCTGCGGTTTTGCGGTATTTATTAATATAAAAGAGAAATAATTGTTCTGTGAAGAAAAATAATGATTACATACAAATGTTTTTTTTTTTGTTTTATCAAATTATTCCTTTGCTAGTGTCAAAAACCCTTCAATTCAGCTCAAATCAATCAGTTTCTTAACCCAAGAAACTTTCACTTGACATAAGAGATATTATCATTTTTATCGACTGAATTCTCGACCCATTCAACTAAGATCCTTTAAATCAACTACAAATCGAGTTTCAGTGAAATGTAATATTTATTTACATGAAACCAACATTTTTTATTCTACGAAAAGTATCAATAGTTACATACTAATTAATATTACCGTTGGATCAAATTTTTTTACCACCTGAGTCAAAAACTCTGAGCTTGGTTGAAACTAATCAGTTTCTTAACTCAAGAAACTTTTATTTAGGGTAAACGCCATTCTCAACCGTAGAGGGCGGTAGGGTCAAGTACTTTATGCATTTGGTTGTATTCAAACGTACGGAGTACTTGAGACAAATTAATATGGTTTGAGATGAGGAACTATTTTTTACAGTGCACTGATGTAGTAATTACCCCAGTGTTCGAGAGCGGTGAAAAAAACAGGTCTAGGAAACAATAGACAAATCTCTGTTGTTTTGTTGATGGCCAAGATCTTCGAAAAGTGCATAGTTATCAAATTAAATAAATACCTCACCAAAAATAGTATTCTCTACGATCAACAGTTTGGCTTAAGATAAATGGCAGGATTGGCGGGAGATGCGTTGTACCATTTCACATCAAAATAAATGAATGCCTGGCCAAGGATACGAAAATAATTGGTATTTCTCATGAACTACTCTTGAGGAAACTGATGTGGCTCATGAACTGGTCAAGAGTAACTCAATATATCGTGTATCATATGTGAAGATGGGTTACCATCACAGTGAGTCTAATAATCAAACCTACGGCATTCTTCAGGGAACAGATCTTGGTCCCCAACTATTTTTTTCTCTACATAAATGACATGTTGAAATTGGGCATAGGAGGAGATATTGTCTCTTATGTAGATATTGTCTTACATTTTTCAGTTGAATCCTGTTAATATGCAAAACTTTCTCTGAAATTTGACTCTATAAGATTAAATGTTGGCTGGATAAGAATTTACTAAGTCTCAACTCAGATACCTCCAGATTTGGAGGCTCAACCGAGAATGACTTGTTATTTATTGTTCTTGACATATTTTTTTTGTTCTTGACTTGAAAAGCCTTACATTAATAGCTCAGAATTCAAGGTTTTAGAAACCGTCTACTATTACCTAAAGTGTAGTGAACACATGGTCGCATTCCTATTCCACAAATAGGGGTCAAGGACTCTCCTAAAAAATAAAATATATTTATCAGTTTTTATTATCATTTAATCTCCAGAAAGCACTCACTAGGCATTTGAAATGGAACACAGCCACACTCTCTCAGAGTGTAATTGGTGATGCACTCAAAGTCACAATTCGTTTTGGAATATATCTTGAAATATTTGAGAAATTTTTCTCCCTCGAAGTAACAATCTCTTTTTTTGGCATCGTAAGATTTGATTACTGTTGATGTGGACATCATATGAGGACTTACTGTTATGGTGGTAGATTTACCGAAAGGTGCCATGTTGTATTCTAATGCTGGTCTAGGAACTCTTGTAGGAAGATGAAGAATCACCTGAAAACAGTTATTTTGAACAATTTCAGCTTAACTTCGAGTGGAGTTCAGTTCTAATAAAGGGTTTATTGAAATGTAAAGAAGCACTGACATGAGGTCAGGAGATTTTACGCGCTTGTTCTAAAGTCAGTATGAAACATCTGCGAAATGAATTTGAAAAAATCCACAAACCTATATCTTGAATTAAAAATCACCAATCAGAGGTTTTAGAGAGAAGTTCTATTTTTTCCATCGAAAATCTTTTAGGAATTGATTTCTTTATTTTAGTAAGCCCCTTCCCTTTTTCATACAAAGTCCCACTTACGAAGAAAATCGAAACACTAAATCTTTTCATCTGAGTGATCATTATACATTTTTGCGAACTTGTAGGAGTAATCTTTGAATTTCGTATCGAGCCGAAAATGGTCTGAATCGATTGGATTCGACTTCCTGATGAAGTATACAAGGTCAAACTCGAGTATGTCTCTCTATCTTCCAAAAGAGGTGCGCTAATGTTTTCGTTTTTTCAGAATAGGTTTACTGTCGATATACTTGAATTAGGTTGAAATGAAGATGCATGCAAAATTAAGCAGAAATCGACACGCTAGAAAATTTTATAAAAAATTCCCAACAAAACTGTTTTAATACTTTATACTTCATAAGATTTCCGACGTATTCAAACAAAAATTTGTACATATATGGGTTATATAATTACTTACTTCCACCAGATGATAATTATTTCGTCATTTACTCAAGAGCAAGCAATTGAAGAAATCAAAGTTGATGTAAATTAATGAAGTAAACATTTACGTTCAGTATCAACTCTTGGCTCCTTGAAATTTTGGGGTGGGGTCGAAAACGAAACAACAGGAAATGTCCCATCTCCTGATCCTCTTCATTTCTCCCCAATTTTATAGAAAACCCTCGAAATTATTACTCTGAAAATACGAGTTTATGTAGAATCGGAAAAGAGAAATGCCCTTGAGTCCGTCAGAAATTTCAGTTCTTGATGCTCTTACAGATGAGTAATAGATTGACATGTTCAGACTCATTAATTTAGTGTTAGTTGTTGACAAGTTAATCGAAATGGTATATTCAAGGTGAAATAATGTATGTTATCAAAATTCACAAGCCAAATTCATATTCTGAAAAATAGATGTAACGGTCGTAAGACACATTTACTGGTTTCAGAAAATTCATCGCGTTTGTGTAAGTTGGATAGGAATATATGAGGTATTTCAAAGAACAAGTGTTAGCCTGTCCGAAATTCTGAAAAGATGATGAAACAAGACCTTGTTTACCGATAGATAAGTTGCCATATGCATTCAAGTGATTCAAATTGGATATATTTTGAACTAGTACCTTCTTCTGAGTGGAACAGGATTTGACTGAAATGAAACTGAAGGAAAACCATTAGTTTGGTTATTTTGAATTCAATATATTTGTCATTTGAACATTTTAAAGGACAAGAGCTTAGTGAAATAAACTCTTTACTTATTGGAAATTCATTTTAATTACTTGATTAAAAGGAGACCGAATTCAATTCCCAAAAACTTTATTTCCACAACGACCGCTGTTTAACTGACTAGTTAAAATGTAACCACCTGAAAATGTCATATTATGGTGAAACAGCTGTCTTTGTGAAAATAAAGTTTTTGTAAATTGAAAACTGTCTCCGTTTAAGTACCATACAAAATGGTTTTCTATGGAGATGGTATACCTACTTTTTTATAGTAATAAGGAGATGAGAATTTGAGCTTCTAATGAAAATTAATGAAAACTGTGAGTATTTATTCTTGATTTGAGAAAAAGGTTTTCTTCGTTAATTGTGACGGTTTTAGTAGTATTACACTGTTCCAGGATACGGAATAGGCTCTAGAACAAGCGCTCCTGCTCCTGATCCCACGGCAGTGTTTTTCAATATTTAATGTCGCCTCATATACTTCACGAATTGATCACATCTTATTGTACTGTAGTGCTAAGGATCATTCCAATCAAAGCACAATAAACTTTAATTAAAAATGTAGAAAAGCACAGGTGTGATGTTAGGAGCTTTGATCTAATAGATGAAGGAAGGAATTTATCGAGGAAGCCAAATTTCAGATACCCATTTTTGCTGAACTATTAGACTGATTTGGCAAAATGATTTAGTCTGACCACGAATTTTGATCCTGACCTTTTTCGCCTCGATATTCGAAAGTAACACATTTCGGCAGAACTTTTTCACAGTATTCTAATAATTTATTGGACTAGAACAAGGGCATGAAAAAACTTTTAAATCTTCTCGAGGATTAACTCTACGAAGATTACTTTTGAGATTATTCAATATTTCAGTATCTTTTATGAATCCATAATATTTTCTATGCTGAGAATTTTTCCAAATTAGGCATATTCATTTCTTCCACTGTCATTTATACAATTTTCGAGTTTCAAATCGATTGGATGAATAGGATAGGAGTTAATGAGGAATACCATAACTTCAATAACTGCAGAACTATTTTGTCGGATACCGCTCAATAAATGAATCGACCGTGGTATTTGTTCAATAGAGCTATTCTGAAAATATGAAAACTCTAGCTCATCTCCTTCGGCAGATAGAGAGTGTAAAGCCGGACGGACAGACATACTTAACTTTGACCATTGATTTTTTCAGGAAGTAGAACCCAATCCTCCATTTTCGACGCAATATTAAAAAAATATAGACATATGGTCAAAAAAATTCCACCGTTGCTAAGACGAAATAAGAACGTTATCTGAACCAATACTGCTTTAACGCCAGTACTTAACATAACATATTCACCGAAAAGAAATAACTAGAAATATAGTAAAAAAAAAAACTATTCTCGGCGTTTTGAATTAATTTTCAAATACTATTTTATTATATCTCACTAGATTTGAACGGAATGGGAAGTATAGGGTGATTCATTTAGAGGTACTTTCTTTCCAGATAAAAAAATAATAAAAACAATTTTATTCTACAATCTTTATTAACAAATAAAAGAACCATTCTTTACAATTATTCTTTAAATATATTAGGTGTACAAATAAGTTTCCGCGGTTTTTTATAAAAAATTAGGGATTTATTGTAAAGGAAAAGTACATTACGTTTTATTCAAAGTATTTTCCATCATTTGCCACTACTTTTCCCCATCTTTCTGGCAACATTCGGATACTCCCGTCGAAAAAACTCTTCATCTTTTGACGCTATCCACAAATCTACCCAATTTTGGTGTCTTCATATGATGTGAAGCGCTGCTCAGACAGACCATGTGCCATCGACCGGAACAGATGATAATCAGAAGTCTGGTGAATACGGCGGGTGGGGTAAAACTTCCCAGTTGAGTGTTTCCAAGTATGTTTTTACCGTTTCGCGCCGCAACATGTGGACGAGCATTATCGTGTAAAAGAATAATTTTGTCGTGTCTGGAGTTGTAATGGGCGCGTTTTTCCTTAAATGCCCGACTCAATCTCATCAATTGTGTTCGGTAGAGAGCTCCAGTAATGGTTTGTAGAGTAAGTTGGTTTCAGCAATTCATAATACACGACACTTCAAGCTGATCCCACCAAATACACAGTTCTTAAACATGAAACCATTTTTTTCCATGAATATTCGGCTTAGCTGTCGATGTTGATGGTTCGCCGGGCTTAACCCATGACTTTCTCTTCTTTGGATTATCGTAGTGAATCCACTTTTTTCGTCACCAGAGACTATACGATGCAAAAACATTTTTTTTATTCCTGGCAAAGCAGCATTTCACTCAGATAGTTTCTTTCAAATGCTGACCTCGACTACGGTTAACAAGATCCATTCGATAGTTCCAATTTTCGATGACGCGTGTGAGTATTTCGGGTGATATTTCTCCAATGACTCGAGTAATATTGGCCTCCAATACCTCAATCGTAGCCGGCTTGTCTTTGTAGACTTCGGACTTCACATAGCCCCAAAGGAAAAAATCAAGAGGTGTGATGTCACATGATCTAGCCGGCCAACTCACTGGTCCGAAGCGTGAAATGATCTGCTCACCGAAATGCTCTCGCAGTAAAGCCATGGTTTCACGGGATGTATGGCAAGTGGCACCATCTTGTTGACACCACATTTCGTCGAGACCACGATGTTCAATTTCGGGCAACAAATAGTTTGTTATCATGGTGCGATAAAGGTCACCATTCACAGTAGCATTTCGGCCGTCCTCTGTTTTGAAGAAATATAGACCGATTATTCCACCGGCCCATAAACTACATCAAACAATTATTTTTTCTGGATTTAACGGCAATTCTTGAGTCTCTTCGGATTGTAGAGCACCCCAAATTCGGGCATTTTGTTTGTTTACGAACCTATTAAGCAAAAAATGAGCCTCATTATTGAACGAAACTTGTGTCGAAAAGAGTGAATCCTCTGCAAGCCCTTCAAGAGCCCAACGACTAAAACTGAAACGTTTCGGTAGGTCGATCGGCTTCAGTTCTTGAACTAATTGAATTTTGTAAGCTTTCAAAGAAAGATCCTTAGGTATCCGCCAAGTTGTTGAATACGAAAGGCCAAGCTGTTGAGAACGGCAACGAAACGACACTTCAAGGTCATCACCCCCACCGCCGCTATATTCTCTTCACTACGAGGTGTTGTCTTCTTGGTCTAGTATTGTCCAATAACGAATATTGAGTCCCAAACTCAGTGATGATAAAGCGAATTGTGCGTTCGGTAGTTCGATTATGTGAACCATAAGTCGCTCTAAGTGGCCGATTTACATTAATGGGAGAACGTCCATTTTCGTAATAAAACTGAAGAATTTGTAGACGCTGTGCCGGGCTAAGTCATTCCATTATGAAATGTCAGACACTACTCAACAAGAATACCACTTCAGTTCACACGACGCGTGCGCGATCTGCAACTAAATCTCCACCACACAGAGTACCTCTAAATGAATCACCCTTTATAATTTTTCATTTATGCGCACTTGTTCCTACTAGAACTGCGTGCAATTATTTTGCCCAATTGTCTGTAAATTTCGAATATCGATTTGGTTTGATTTCATAATTAAGAATTTGAGGTCAACCTTGAGAATATCCGTCCGGCCGTATACTCTCTATCATCCAAGGTAGTTGCGTTAGAATTTTCATATTTTCAGAATAGGTTGATTGTCCAAGTATCTTGGTCAAGTTCATATGCTATGGGCAACTAAAATTTTATTTTCTCGATGGATCCTCAAATATCCATCTGATCAATTTGTAATGTTTGAACGATATAGAAAGGAATATGTTTTGTGAAATTTTGTGTAAATCAAGAATAACTAGAATATTTTAAAAAATCCTGACTTTGATTTTAAGTACTTGATATTGCGTAAGATTATTGAAACATTCGCAGTTTCTTGAACGAATATTTCAATTTGAGTGTTTGTTCTTTTATCTTTTATTGCGGAATAAAGATAACAAATATTTCTTTCCAGAGAGATCTTTATGAAAACATAAAAATAAGAGAAGAAAATCGCTGTAGACTAAATGGGAGAAATGACCATTACTTGTAGGGGCACGACTTCCATTCCATAACATGATGAATGGCCAAGATATTTGTTATCCCTAATGAATACGAAGACATTTTATGGTATCGAATGTGATGTATGAGAAGATGTGGAAGCTACTAAAGAATATTCACTACACAAAGAAGTGGATAATTCTGCGAGGAATTTCAACCATAGTTGGAAAAACAAGTTAAAATTTATTTTTCTTGATTCTTCGAAATCGATGGAGCTTGGCAAAAATAATCGCCAGTAGATTCACATACACCATTAATACAACCTTTGGGAATCGATCAGAATGAATTCATTATAGAGGATTGTTCATTCATTGTGGTGTTTCTATCAGAATCACACTGTTTCAGAGTAGGGGTCCCCCGACCTCACACCACTGCTTTTCTTCAGTTCTCTTTTTCATGTACCTTATATCCTTGTTGTGCTCCAGTACATACATAGTCGATATCCTTCTTTCTGTGCCTCAGTTTGATTTCTAACGAATTAGATGCTCCCGACAGAAGAGCTCTTCGAGGAAAGGTATTCAAGTCCGCGTCCAGAGAGTAACCATATTGAGGTATCCATAATGATTCGGGACCGGTATCATCGCTATCTTTGTTGAAATTGCTGAAAACATTTATTTTTTCATTAAACCTAACATGTCAAATTTTATATCTTATATACTCAAAATGAAGAAGACTCGCACCCACAGTAAACAATGTGATTCGATTCTTTCGAACTAAAATACTCGCAAATCCCGCATTAACCGTTTTGAGTTTCGAATCATCCATCTTGTGCAAGTGCAGGTCATTTCTTAGATACCGAAATGTTTCACTTCACACTAGCCACCCCGTTTATTTCTTTCTTATCGCCTAAGGATAAAAAAAATTGCTGAAACACGAATGATTTTGTTTGCCGAACATTTTTGGCACTCTTGTTCACCTGAACAGAATGCTTATAGACTTGCCCAAATATATGTATTTTTCGTTCGTTGCATATCGACTCTCTGATTAAGAATCCGACATCAAAATATATTCTGTCCATCCATTCGTAGGCAAGATTACGTCCAAACGGAATGAGCTATAGAGCTGAAATTTCAGGAATAGGTACCTATAAGACATGAATATCTCGAACGAGTTCGTTATTAAGCCAAATCCGTCCAATGGTTCGAGAGTTATGAGCACCTGAAATTGATGTGATAACATCATTCTTCTGGTCCATATAGATGGTGACAATATATTTTGAAACAAAGAATTTATAACCTTAAATTCATTACGTTTGTCATTGTGTGATCTTTCTCGAATCAACCGTCATAAGCGTTATGATAGGATACCTCCTCACTTTTACTTTGATGAATTTACATTATATTAGCTATACTCAATTATATGATGAGCTCTCCTTTATTTTTTTATTTTTCACTTGTACATTATATGTTTATTTTACCTTAGAAAGGGATGCTATAAATACACTCATTATGCCCGTGGGCATTTTAGCGGGCATTATGGATCATAACGCCCGCTCGTTGTGCGAGAAGCAAAATAAGCTAGAAAGAAATTATTTATTTCGCAAAATTTTAATACTAAAACAACTACAACTCAACAAACGAAAACAAAGTCTTTCTTAATTAAAATTAAAAGTGCAGTTTTCGAATTTCCCGGAAAAATTCTTCAATCGTGAATCTTTTTTGATGATGTTTTCGAAACTTGAGGAGCGAAAACTTGACCACAAGTACTTGGAAGTTGGTTCACAAGAGAACCACTAGAGAATTCATGAGAATCTGTTACCGAATTCACAATCATCGTCGATATTTTGTTTTTGGAAAAAATGCTCTGCTCTATGTAACCTTCCGCCACAGATGCACTCTTCCATCTTCCGTGTATTTTTAACGTTTCATATGATGCACCAGCCTCAGTTAAAAGAGTTGCTGAAGTCCGTCTCAAACAATGTCCTGTATATTCATTTGCATTATCCAATTTTAAGTATTTGGCAATCATCGAAGGCGCACTTCCTATGGTATTTTTGCCAACAGGTTGGATGGTGCACCGACCATTTCGGAACGTGAGGAAAAATCTAGGAATCTTCACTCCACTGGGTCTCAAGGATATATATTTTCTGACCAGCCCCAAAGCTCCTATTTTTTCTTCCTCTACAATGCTAAATCCTTTTGACATACCGGTTTTAGTTTCGGGTATTTTAACAAGTAAACAGCTACCCTTATCTTCTATATCTTTGATAGAGATTTTCACTAATTCATCCCTCCTTAGTCCTCCAAAAACACCCATTATTAGAACTACTTTATGAAGAAGATGAATTTTATCAGGAGCTTCATTGATGAATGTATGAACTTGTTCTGCTGTCAAAACTTTGGATTTCTTCGGAATATATCCTTTAGATTTTATTTTTAAAAACACTACTAGCCGGGAGAATTGTGAAATATTGATATTTTCATTGACAATCACTGTAGATTTCAAAATAGAATATTTCGTCCACAATGACGCAGGACAAAATTTTTCAGACTGAAATAAAAAAAATTACCCACACATGAACAAAATGAAAAATAAAATAGCATACCAATTCTTGAAAGTACGCCAATAACACTGTTTCATCTATAGCAATTATTTCATTTTCAACTTCCATTGATGGAATGTTTCATAATCCTTGTCGTAGACGAGTCTGGATTTTTCTGGTAATAAATTATTTGCAGCTGTGGCTGCATTTTCAATTATATTATTTGGCAAATTGCTATTCATTTCTGTTATTTCTTTAAATATTCACAACGAAAACAGTAATGACATTCACTTAATAAAATGATGACAACAATAACGAACTTCAAAATATTAACAAATGCCATGGTTACTACTGAAAGTTAAATGGAAAAAAAATCATAGGACCAATCGAATTTTATTGTAATTAAATGATATATTCGTGAAAAATAAAATCTTGTATGCACCACGAGCGTTATTAGATCCTAACGCCCATCGAGCAACATTCATCCCTCGGGCCAAAGGCCCTCGGGCCGAATGTTTCCCTCCGGGCTAGGAACATAAATAACTATTTTAGCCTGGAAAATGATAACCTTCCTCGAAACGTTGGGGAAGTTTTTAAATTAAAGTGTCACAAAATATTATTCGAAAACCGAAAAGTTCTGGGCTAATTTCACTCACATCTATCAACCTCTTCATAATTCATTTGAAAATTTTAAGTAGTTTTTTTACAACTTTGTATGAAAAATTATTTTCTTAGCATTCGTAAGTCGAAGTCAGAACCTAATATCACAGAGTTATTTCCATTTTCTAAGAGATGTATGTAACCATAGATGCAATTCAAATGGTAATCGACTTCGTCTATAGCAAAATAGACAAAAAAAATCCAACTTTGGCGGTGGTGGTAGAACCAGACTATGGATTCCGAGGAAAAATATTCGATCTTATTCATTCAACTCGTGAATGGGACTAAAATTGTCACTCAAATGAAGTAGAGGAAAGGTACCTACCTACGGGGTACCAGAAAATACCATGCTTGGTCCTCTTCTTGTTCAACCTATATTTAAATGGCCGCTTAGAAGAAAAATTGAAGGATACTCAAATGGCTTCATTCTTCTGTATCAAGATGACAGGTGTCAAAATCTAAACGATCGAGTGATCGGAGATTGGGCTGGTTTCAAGTAAACAACTTCACGGTAAATCCATAAAAAACAAAATATATGACATTTACTTCAAGTCAGATGGGAACATCAAATTTGTGAAGCCTTTTAATTGAAACAAATTTGATGAGAAGTTCAGAGATCTTGATTATGTGACTTTTCTTTGGAGAAAACTGCGACGAATTCTATGCAGATTGAGGTACATAGCTTTGATCATAGGATCAATAAAGCACCTACGCATTCTATATTTTTTTAGCATCTTTCGTATACTATATGAGTAATTTAGACTGGGATAGATGGAGTCTGGCTCTTTCATAAATGCCTATCCTAAAAGTTATAAATATAAACCATAAATTTTTACAATATCTTCAGAATATTGAGAGCTCTAGATTTAAGAAAGGCAGTGTATTTCATTCACATTTTTGAGAAAAACAAATATAATTCAATGAAGCTCATTATCGAAGCCAAAATAGATAGAAAACGAGGGCTTGGAAGAAGAAGGTTCTAATGACTCGAAATCTCAAGCAATTATTTGGCATTCAAGATGTAGTCACACCAATAAGCACAGACTAGAAAGAAGTAGCCTATGATGGTTGCCTACCTTCTGTGAGGAGACGGCATTACAAGAAGAAGAACATCCAAGACAAATTTGCAGACTAAAAATTATACGGATCATTCACCAATGGAAAATACGTCCCATTTCTTTGAATAAACGTTGTTATGGTACCAAACGAGAAACAGATAAAATAACTATGAGAGATTAATTCAAAAAGGAATCAAAAATCAACCTCTCGATAGAACGATAATTTACATTTTTATAAATTCATCATAGAAAGAGGGTCCCAAAAAAAGAAAAAAATATTTTAGTCTATAATGTTCATAACAGTAATATTTTCACCTTCACAGAGACATTCGACTCTTTGCATTCACCGACCAGGACAAAATTCACTGATCAATAGATGCTAGATTATTACACTAACTGCTACAGACGCCAGATGAAATGCATTTTTATTAACACGCTTCTATTAGCTTCACTTGTATGTTTGCTTGTTTGTATGTAACTCTCTGAAGTTGGCCGCAGAATGCGTCGGTACAGAGAACTGTTTACAGATCCCGGATTCGTATGATTTCAAAAGTTGTCGGGTTTTCTGCGTGAAGGATCATAATAATTCAATAAAATGGTATCGATGCAAGTGCACGGTGAGCCATACGGGTTCATATTGCTAGCAGCTACTTTTATCAGCAATTTTTCCTACTCTTTGCAATTTTTCGGGCTTTTCTGCTTGCGGGACATTATTTGTATAAAATCTTATCGATTCATTTACAGGGTGTCCCATATGCTTGCATATACGGACTTTCATTTGAGTTATTTTATGCATTCCGCAAGTTTCCGGGGTTTTCAGCTTACAGGATGTCTCATTTGATAATACAATGTTATCGATTGATTTGCAGAGTGTGCAATTTAGAAATCGTTATTACTCAATTCTTCTTATCTTCGAATGAAAGGGGGTTCTGAGTACGTGTTCATTTTTATCAATTTAAGGGATATTCATCAAGGCGGAGATTTTTGAATAATATCCAGGGTGTGCAAATTATAATACCTCATTTTACCATTGAAGATCATTAATTGAATTGTACAATCGATACCATTGGCATTACGTCAATGATTTATGCTTTATGACTTTATATAGGGTGTTCGGCACATGGACCGTCAAATAATTTTGGGGCGTTGGTAGGATCATTTGCTACCTATTCAGTCTTGGAACCTGGGTCCTTAGTATTACGGTTGCGGAGGTATGATTTTTTTATTAGGTTTTTCTAAATCACCCAAAATGTACTCTTCGAAGCCCCATAACTTTTTTTGCGTGGGCTTTTACATGCATTCTTTTTATTGTATTAAGACTACATGGGTGTGTGTTTGAAAAAACCTATTTATTGTTACAGATAACACCACAAAATTAACACGAGGGCCTTTTATTAAAAAAAAAGTATGAAAACGTCTCTACTTCTAAAAGAAATAAAAAAAAAAGTTGCAGTTATTGCGAACTTAATTTTATTTTAAAACGTTCTTTGGTTTATCGCCATTCTAAACGTATGCTATTTACGTTAGTCAATAAATAAAAAAATACTACAAATAGTGTTTTAGATAAAATAGCAAAGTAAGGACAGATTTTAGTAAAAGGCAGTTTTTGTATGATTGTTTATTTACAAAGTAAAATAACACGATTCTTTAACGTAAATTCTGTTCGAATTGTTCTCCTCTACTCCGAAGGCACGCCCGACACCTTTTTCTGATTTCGACCGTTGTAGTGGCTAGGAAACATTTCTTCTTTCATTACCACAAATGCCGCGTTTATGCGGTCAATGAACACCTCTCTTGTAGGTACCTCTGTGAAATAAACCAATTCTTTGGCTCTACCCCAGACATGGTAATCTAAAGGTGTTAGGTATGGAGATCTTGCGGGTCAAGGGATGGGGCCGGCTCTGCCTATCCATGAATTTGGAAAAGAGTTGTCGAGGTGATCTCGAACTTCTCTCAGGAAATGTGCCGGGCAACCGTCATGCAGGAACACAATCGGCACGTCTTCATCGAAAGCCGGAACATCGGCTAGTAGCTCCGGCAGAGCATTCTGCAAAAAATGCAAATAAGCAGGCCCACTTAGTCGAGCCGGTAATTAGTGTGGCTCGATGAGATGTCTTCCTATCACACCAGCCCAAACGTTAACACTAAATTTTTGTTGAAAACTCATTTGCCTTTTCACGTAGAAATTCTCATCTTTAGGTGCCCAGTAATGTAAATTGTGCAGATTTGTTATTCCTTCTCGGTTAAAACAGGATTCGTCTGTCCACAAAATTCGTTTTAGAAACAAGTTGTCATCGACATCTGTGTGCAGCAAAAATCTACAGAATTCCAACCGTCTGGCAGGATCGCCTTCATGAAGAACTGTAACAATTAATAAAATTCATTAGTCTGTGACAATTTTTTCGCGGTCAAAAGGACAAATTTATCAATAAAAAAAGTTCATTTACCTTGTACCGGGGTGTAATAAAAAGCGTGTTTATTTTTATCCCGAAGTACTGACCAAACTTTCCAAATCGTTAAGTTGAGTCTTTGAGCAACGACACGAATGCTTGTAGTTGGATCTTTTTCAAAGGCTTGAAGTATTTGATCGTCAACTGCTACATGGTGTTGCCTCACATTGACCCGAGGCTCTTGAAAATTTAAGTGTCCAGTCTCTCTTAATCGTCGATAAGTCGTCGAGAATGTTTCGTGGTGGGGTAATCTTCGATCAGGAAATTTGGCTTGATAAATCCTTTGAGCTGCACGAGCAACACCATCGGCCTTGCCAAATGCCATCACCATATCAGCATAGCGTTGGTGAAATTAGGCATATCAACAACCAAAATTAAAACAACAGTAGCAAAAAGTCGATAAAAGTAACAAAAACGAAAAAATACAAATTTAAAAAACTGAACAACGCGGCAACACACTTCCAACAGCAGAGACAGTTAAATCTCGAATGACGGTAGGGTAAAGTCAGCGGCGATTAACCCAATCCAACCTAAGGACAGAAATAGTAATAATAATAATTCACACGCGTCTAAAACGGGCAGGCAAAATTTCCTTGCTCGCTGTGTTCTGTCGAAATCCGTAGTTTTATTTAGGTGCGACTTTTTTCTCTCTTCTGACTAAAACCTTATTTTGCAGTATTATTTTTTTTATTGACTTACGTAAATAGCATATGGTTAGCAACGTTATAAACCAAAGAACATTTTAAAATAAAACTAAGTTTGTAATACCTGTAACTTTCTTTTAAATTTCAATAGGAGTGGAGATGTTTTCATACGTTCATATTTTTTTTTAATAAAAGGCCCTCGTGTTAATTTTGTGGTGTTATCTGTAACAATAAATACAGGGTGTCCCATTTGCGTTGCATATTCCCATTCCTAGGTTTGCGATTTTTCGTGCTTTTTGCAAGTTTTCGGGTTGTGCAGCTTACAGGATGTCTCATTTAATAATACAATGTTATCGATTGATAAACAGGGTGTGCAATTTAAAAGTCGTTATTCCTCAATTCTTCCTAGCTTCGAATGAAAGCACGATAAATAGATATACAATCTTGTCGTTCTAAATTGAAAAAACAAATTAAGAAATTAAAAATTAATAATAGTTTCAAAAAACTAAAAAAACACGCTTTTGTTAAGAATCCAACTGAAAAGTAGAAAATAAATTTCAAAAGTTTGAATTAAGAATAATGTTAATAAGAAATGAATGTATATTATATATATTATTGTAAAAGAGCGTGAGGTGTAATTCAAATCATTATAAAAATGATAATTCTTTTAATATATCTGTCAATGAAATATTTATAATTACTGACGCTATGCACCTCAAGCTTTTTTACAATAATATACATTTATATCTTATTGACAATATTCTTAATTCAAACTTTTTGAAATTTATTTTCTACTCTTTAGTTGGATTCTTAACATAAGCGTGTGTGTTCAGTTTTTCAAAACTATTATTTATTTTTAATTTTTTTTGTAGATTTATTTATCAATGTGAAATTTATGCATATTTATACATAACCGTGGGCTGATGTAAGAAATTATGTTTCTGTTAGACACAGCATACATACTCCTATATCACTCTTGGGCCAATAGTGTAGTTTTTATGAGTTCATTAATGTGGGCTTAATTAAATAAATTCTATTTTCTTCTAAATATATTTCAATGATTTGTGATTCCTTTAACATCGGTTCATAAGTGTCAATATATTATAGGGAGAAAATATTGTACTTGATTATAATACCTAAGTCTCATATGATATTTGAAATTCCTCGCCTCACTTCAATGATTTTCTATATTTTATCAATTTTTGTTACTCACGTGGTATTTTTGAAGATATCTTCATTCGACAGCATATTGAATGAAAAGCATAAGCCATCTTCAGTGAAAAACTGTTTGAAGGATTCGTTGAACGTAAGAATTTCTTCCATGAAACTTACGGTTATTCCATCCCCTGATGCAAATGGGGAGCACTGAAAAATATGTTTATTGAATACTCTTCTAGTGATCCCTCTTATAATACTTGTTAGACTTGTTTTTTTCATCTTAATCAATGCTGAAAAACATTTAATGAGGATTTAAAGAACTAACACTCCTAATGGCTTCATATATCTCATCCGAACTTGTTTCTTCATCTAGGACGATTTCAAGTAGCTCGGTTTTCTTACACAGAGGAATCATATAGTGTAATGTTTTTTTCCTGAAACATACTAATGATATAATTGACGAAGAAAAATAGATTTTCTTTCAGAAAATCAAATATTATATTATCGATCATTTTATTTCAAATTATTCGATGCATCGGGTGTCCCAAATTTGTCGTTTAAGGAAGGGATCACAGACACTTGATGAATTCCAATAAAATGAATGGCACATTTTTGGGCTCGATTATTTGTAAATTGGTATCAACGGGTGAAAATACCAACCTTTCAGATTCGAGTGTCTTCGAAGTATATAAAGAAATTGAAAAACGGCGAGTAATGAAACAAATTGTTATAGTGAAACTTCTAATGCGACTTCCAAGAAGGTTTAACGCTACCATGCAGAATAGCAATGTTGCCTTAAACGTTCAATGTTCCTAAGGAAGGGAAATAGAAGGAGATGAAGAGTTATTAATTTGATTTTATTTCATTTATCTTTTTCAGATTGATATCATACACTTCTGATTCAATATGGTAGTACACAAATACAGGGTGGGTGTTTCACTACCAATTGATTTTAACCATAGATTCTTGAGAGCAACAAACTTTTTTTGTGCGCTTGTTCTTCTAGTAGAAAGGCGTGCAATAGTTTTGCCCAAGTGTCTGTAATTTTCGAATATCGCGCCGAAAATGCGTCTCAATCGATAAGGTTTGACAGGGTGATACTCGAGTATGTCCGTCCGGCCGTTTACTATCTATCTTCCAAAAGAGATGAGCTAAAGTTTTCATATTTTCAAAATTTGTTGATGTTCCAAATGTCACGGTAATGTTCGTTAATTGGGCCAAATCTGTTGAATTGTTCAGAAATTATGAGCATCGCAAATTTGAATTACTCAATAACTCCTAAAATATTAATCGGATCAAGTAGTTAGTTGAAATATATTAAAATGGGGTTGAAACAAACTGACTTACACTCTTGAACTCTTCTTAAGAAAATCCAAAACATTTTTTTAATACTTCGTACATCCACCATAAGATATCGGATGCATTCAAACTAAAAGTGGTGCCATTTATGCACGTTATTGATATTTTATATATTCTCAATTTTCGTTATAGTAGCCTTCTTTGACTAGAATTTTTTTTTCATTTCTTAAGGCAGGCAATCACTGACGAAGAATCAAATCGACCCATTCAGGTTTCGAATATTACTGACAAAGATTTGCCTATCAGTATGTCACTATGAATACATCTGCAAATGAAGCAAGTAGTTTTAACAGATCAGCTTACAGAATATCTAGGAGTGAAATTTTGAATAAACTGCACTGCAATTGGCGAAATAAATTGGTAGTGATTGAAGTAACTTTTACTTTGAGAAATTTGAGCTTCGAACAAAACTGAAGAAAAACTTGCTTAGTTCATTCATCGTGGTGGTTTTCTAGTATCACTCCGTGAATACATAATTAGTGAAGGACAAACACGCTGTGAATACAGTTCAGCAAATTGATTTGTATATTTTCAAGTTACATTTCATTTGACTATTCCTTCACACTATTGATTTTGTCAGAGAGGAAAATAATGGTATTTATTATAATGATAGAAGGTAATGGGATAATCCGCAGAGATGCAGAAAATGTGGCTTGAGCCCTAGACATCTCCGGTTTTGGAGATTTTACTGAGCATCGCCACGAAGGATCTTTGACGCTCTAACACACAACTAAATTATTCAATCACAACAATGAGAAAATATAGTTTTCTTGAACATAAAGTCTTAATTTCAAAGAAAAAAACTTTTACCAGATGTGACTAATGCAAACAGAGATATGGGTCAGTAAATCCATGTGTCTACAAAAAAATGGATTTCTTTTTTCCCAACCCAATAAAAAATTCTCACATTCAAGAAATACACAAAATATAAGGAAAAATCTCAAAGCATAATTAATTAACAAGAATGTCAGAAACATCGCACTTGCAAAAGAAAAAACGAAATTACTTCGAAATTCAAAATCAAAATCTTGTCGGTGCTTACACTACGAATAGATATCTTAATAATATTACTTGTTTTGGAAAGAAAAATGAAGGATTTTTATTAGTTATAGAAATTTCAACAGTTTACATTCAAATACGTGGGTTGCCTTCTATATTTAGGGATTGGACAACCCTACTGTTGCAATCTGCCAACTGACATCTCTATTGTATAGCTTGACATTTTTGAGGTTATATGTAGTCAGACCATTCTGACATACCAGCGCTATTTGTGTTGTTTACAGTAACTTGAGAGAATCATCTCGCTCAAAGAATGGAATTAAATCGTGAACATTTTCGTGGGATTATTTCTTACAACTTTCGACGTAGACTCAATAACAGTACATCGATGAACTTATTTCAACTTTTTGCGATGGAAACCCATCAAGGACCAGTGTTTATCGATGGTATGGTGAATTCAACCCAGGCATAAGTTCACTTCAAGACGAATTTCGTGAAAGTCGTCCAAAATCAGTTGCAGTCAACGTTTTTCGACACCTGAAGATGCTGTTGATTCGTTCAGAATGCATGTTTTGGGGATACCTCAGAGTGGCAAAAGTGCTCCGATAGTTCGTTCAAACGCACGCAAAAGTATATAGATCTTGATCGGGAATATTTCGAATAACAATAAAGTGATTTTCGATTATTAATATTTGTTTTGTTCTCTAATCCCGACAAATAAAAGGCAACCCTCATAACATAAGTTTGTGATATAACTTCAGCAATAATTGCTATAAAAACTTTGTTTCTCCTAATTAATGTGTATAATGTGTTTTGTTTCATATGAAGAAAGTATGAAAACTCTTCGTTTCACCAGGCTTTCCAATTTTTCCCAGTACAACATTATGAATTTGGAACACCCTTCACATGGACATTCGTATAAATAATAGCAAGTTATGAACTTGTACACATGCTTGACCTTGAACGTAAGTAGGATACTTCAGACACAAAATTTCTATGACCATACTAGATATACAGGGGGATTCAAGAGGAGACCGTCAGATTTCAGGAGAATTTTACGCTAGTCAAGGCACTTTCGAAACAATGTTTGGTTTACAGTAGAATCCCTCTAATCCGTCACCTACGGGACTGGGGGTATGGTCGGAACGCAAAAAGGTCGGATTATCCAAAAATCCAATATTTATTACATTAAACATATACAGATATGTTTTACAGTGAAATAAGTGATCTTTGATCTTAGAAAATGTTTGTAAACATTGTTTCAACTGTACAAATCAAGAAGTAGATAATTAATAAGTAATAAGTAGAAGTAATGAAAGACGAATAAAGAAACAGAGCTTATAAAACTTAGTAAAAGTCAGGAAGTAAAAAGTAAAAGCAAGAAAGTACATAGGTAATTACTTAGAAAAAAATTCAGTAATAGATTTTTGTTTAGTAGATGAAATTCTAGACTTAGTTGCAGTGTCTTTCCATGTTTGATCCACAAAATGTCCATTGGAGTTGAGGTTGGATTCTGCTCTATGTACTGAAGGGCGATGTTATAAACTTGACATGGTAACAGTTCATTTTCTTCGAGAATTTCTTGGAACTTCACAGAAAACTCCCCAGCAGCCTCGTCATCAGCCGATAATTTTTCACCTGAAATTGACACAAACCGGACCCCATGACGGGTTTTCCAACTATCAATCCAGCCCTAACTAGCTTCGAACTCACTTTCGGCTTCCAGTTTTTTGTGCAAAATTATTGGTTTTACCTTTATTATTGGCATAGATATCGTGGTTCCTTTCCTTCTTTCTTGACAGAACCACATCCACAATGCATTATCAAGCAGTTCCAATTTAGGCTTTTTTAGTGCTTTGCGATTCTTAAGGGCGTTTTCACCATCAATCGTAATTGTGTATGATTCAATGTCTTTGCGTTTTTTTCTCCAATTTTTAATTGTCGTAACGCCTACATTTAGTTCCTTTGCAATTTTTTGTGCCGACTCTCCTTTGTCCAGTCTTTGTAACACCGCTAATTTTTCATTCAATGAAAGAGTGACATGTTTACGTTTTACTCCTGACATGGTGGACAATACGGACGAAAAACAATAGAAATAAAAATATAATAACCGCGCGCTCTCTGGAACGCAACTAAACAGGAAACAACAGCTAGGTAAGGTCGGTAGACAAGTTGGTACATCTTAGGACGGCGCCTGGTCGGACTAACCGGAGTGACGGACCAGCCGAGGGCGGATTAGAGGGGTTCTACTGTATATCATAATTCCCAAGCTGTATTTTTGGACAAGTGTTGGAATTATTGAAAGTAGATAATAATATTGTTCTACATTGAATATTTCGTCAGTATTGATCAAGCCGTTATGAATTGAAGAAAAATCGGTCGAACCGGACGAATCACACTGTAGACTCTCCATAAAGGCCGCCGAATATAAACCGAACATTGTTTCGAAACTCACTAGTGTAAACTTCTCCTAAAATCTGACTGTCTCCTCTGGAATCCTTCTATTTCTAATTTATCAAAATTGCAAAATTTCAAATTCATTAAAAATTAAATACTTACTTTTCCTCGCTCCAAGAGCTCATATTTTTCTTATCGAAAAATTCTTCTGTAAAATTTTTCAGAAAGATGCCATAATCCATGCAGTTTCTGGAAAATCTAATTGTGGGACAGATTGTTACGGCTGGGAATGGTACCAGATATATGGGTGTGTCTCTTGTTGTTAGTGAAACAATCACAGGACTCTGCTGCCATTTTTTGTATATAAGATATATCCCGAAGGCACAACTGCTCAGAGTGCATATAAAAACGAACACCCACCAACATCTGTAATTGAAAAAATATAAAATCTGATTCAAGAAAGGTATGCGGCAAAGGTTGACATTTTAGTAGACGTTTCAGGAGAACTGACTTATCAAATAAAATTAAGAATCAATTACATTCTACAATATAAAATTGGTCATCTAACGTTTTTTTTTAAAACTTAATTCAAAATCGATTGAATATATTGAATTTAATAAAAAATCTAGCAAAGGAGGACTCGTTATATTTATAAAGCAATATCGTTCAAGAAAATATACAGGGTTTTTCGAAACAGTAGTACCAAGCGAGACACATACAAGTTAATACGAAAGTCACGATTACGAAAAATGGGCAGATTTGGGATTTTGATTGACAAATAAAGTGTAAAAATATGCCATTTTGAAATCCAGACTAAATAGGCGGGAATGGTTAGTGCAAAACCTAGTTTTTCTTTTATGGAATGTCAAAGGGATCTCACAATAGTTTTATGAACCTAACCTCATCATAACTTTATTTATTTTACTTAGTTAACAATTATGACGTGGTTATGACTGAGCACAATTATCTGAGATTACATTATCAAAAAAATTGTGATAACAGCCCTCAAAAATTTTCTTACTTTTTCCAAAAATTTTTTATTGTTTCACTGAGTTTCATGGATTTCTATGCCTATTTTAATCATAATTGATGTACCTTGGCCTAATTCCTGGCAGCAGTTTATTATTTTCATGTTTTTCAAGTATGATTCTATGATCAAATTTTGGTGAATTATGAAAAGCAATTCAAGTTACAACACTGGTTTAAGCAATAGTTCTTAGGGATCGTCAAATTATTATTCTTTGGTTATTTATCAACAGATTCAAGCAATTGCATAAAACAAAGAAATAGGAAGAATCGAAGCAATAGTTTTGTACGTATGATGATTAAACTATGATGGAGTATAAAGTATGAATCAACTGGAGCACCCTAAGTGTGTAAAGGTATAAAAATTATTTATTAAAACTTCATTAATGTTGTTCCGGCTAGCTAGAGCACAAAATCATCCTACATTTACCTTCAGAGAATTTAAATAGGTGTTTCCACCCCAGTGAATGATAGTCAATACTCGAACAATCTAAATTTATTCCTCTTTTAGAAATACTAGATATTTACACTATGTACAAATGTTGAATTGTCCAAATCAAAAGTTGCAAGTGGGAATGATTATTTTTTGGCTATAAAAATCAATAGGTGACTCCTACAATTTTTACTGGAACTTATCTTGTTTGTCTTGGGTCCTAATTCATGAGATAACAGGACCATATACCCATCCTGGGTGTTCACGATAAGTCTGGTTTGGAAAGTGGGTCTTAAGTCTCCCCCCTGTAGACAAACTTTCCAACAATACCTATTTACTATCTCAGTTCTCCAGTTTCTTGGGGAAACATCTGTAATTATGCCGCAAAATTCAACTTTGCAAGGTATGTCAAATTCAGCAATATTCGAACACCGGCAGATTTAGTTCAGTTCTTCAGTAAATTTCCAGCCCAAGCAAATTTGCAGCTCGGCAGCTTTTATACAGTACTTCGGTAAATTTTCATCTCCGGCAGGTTTTGTTCAATTTTCCGGTAAATTCCCAGCTCCGGCAGGATTTGCGTAGCTCTTCGGTAAATTTTCTACTCTGGCAAATTTGGCTGAGAAAATCAATTTCATAAGTTCTCGAGCCGATAATGTTCCACAGTTCCCAGCGACCCCTGAATATATTGACTCACAAAACAATAATAATTCAAGAGAAGAAAAAATATCCTTGTGTTCAAAAAAAAAGAACACGATGGTAGAGATAATTCGATAAAACATTCATCAGGACAATCTATTAACTAAGAAACAGAAGAAAACTAATAATTGAGCAACAAAGTAAAGCACTAATATTGAAACAGTTAGGAAGGTGAGCTGATTCAGCAGATATCTCTCTGAAATATATATGGAGCACTAGAGATGGCGGTCCGACAAAGAATGCACGAGACCTTTGCCATCTCCTGTACATAAAACAACCAAATACTACATTTAAAATTGAATTAACCTTGACTGATCAAAAACAGGACTTACCGAAAGTTAGAAAACTGTTCGCCACGACAAACTCCCTTTTTGAAACTTAATTTCAATTCAAGAAAGACCGATACATGCACATTCCAATATTTTCACACGAGAATTGATCCAGAATCGAAAAAGGTCAATCGGAGTCGACCCCACTTCTGCCTCATGCGCGTCAGACAGAAACACAGAGATCGTACTATGCAGGCCTTGATCCATCTTTTAGAGGAGATTTCCGAACTAATCGCCATCGGTAAATTCGCCCGTTACAAGTGTTTCAACCAAATATTCCCAAGAAATATAGAATGATGTGCCCTTGGTGGATTATCATCACACTGCGACGACTGAAGTGATTGGTGAAATGGAAGGGGTTGAGGCGAATTTTTCCAAGAACATGTTTCATTCAAACGTTGGTGAATTTACTTCTGAATTTATCGCTATATATGAGCATTCAAAGTAAGGACAGCTATTCAAGACATTGTTCTCAAAAATGGTTGAATATATTTCTTTAAATTAATTATCGATAGACTAAAGCAATTCGTATGATTTGAATTATAAATGTGAAATGAAGCAATTATTTCCTAAGGAATCTGATGACTAACCCCTGAGTAATCACTGAATTTTAGTTACTGAAATGAGCACAGTAATTAAAACATATACATTCCTGCTCTAATGTCAGTAGTAGTTATTCTTCAGGAACGTCTATGATTATTCTATGTTGTATTCTACAGTTACAAATGTCAAAATAATGAAACTATCACTATATTTTTCAGAGTTGAGATCAGTGAAGAAAAAACTGATTGAGGACAAAGAAAAGATAACAAATTTGCTTCAGAAAAATTGTAATAAACTCGATTCCATGAATTATAAAATATCTAATGCTGAAAAAATCAATAAGAGAACAATAGAGCAGCGTAACGAAGATTGAAATTGCAGAAAAATTGATCCGAGAAAGCTGAAAATTGAGATTAATGGAATAAACAATATTAGGAAAAGGGGTGTTTCAATCAATTGTGAAAATAACATATGTATGATATGATATTATATTATATTCAATAAACGAAATGAAAAATTAGGAAAAAAATATAAAGTGGAAGAAGCGGTTCTGAAATCTCCCGAGTTAATTATAAAGGAAGTCGAAAGTAATTATATTGAGTATTTTCAAAAGGTTTAAATGGTGGTAGCAGGATCAAAAAACGGGTGAATGATACTATATGTCAGTTCGCTGACGTTTCGGAAATATATATTTCCATCTTCAGGACTCTACAAAAAAATATGGAGCATATAATGAAATATTCCAAAAACAAACATTTAAATATATAAAACAGCAGGAATGACAAACCAAGACGACACCTCATAATTACAGTCTAAAATGTGTAAGATCAAATAATTAAACATGGATACAGCTCAAAAAGTGAAAACAACATAAACAATCAGCAATGATGTTGAAGGTTTTCGTGAAAAAAATAAGATGTACCTACAGACTAAACAATTGTATCCTCCCAATATCCTCTATATAAATAATATAGTTTACAAATCTCAAATATGTATTTTGCATGGAAAGAAATTATCAGACCGCAATGAAAAATAAACAATACATATAGTAATTTCGAGAGACATACGTCGACATACGGAGGTGGAACCAATATAAGAGCTCTCGGTTTCTCAGATGGAAATACCCGAACACGCGTTCACATGTTAACGGGAGGCGATGAAAACTTTACAGGGTGTTTATCCATTCTTAATAAGGGAAAATATATTCGGCTTGGATGTTGGATATCCGATCTTGACGTACAATTTAAGTATATTGAGTATGACAATAACTACCAACTAGAATGCATCAATTTCCTACATGACTTAACAATACGTGATAAAGATATTATAATTACGACCGATATTATTCGAAAATATTATTAGGTGTACAAATAAGTTTCCGCGGTTTGTCAAAAGATGGCCCCACCAGAAGGTTATGGAGAAATTGTCAGATGTAAAACGTAATATCCCAAGTTTAGTCATCTGGCAACACCATAACCTTAAAGTACTAGTGATTCCGTATCAGCATCACGTAATTTTTTTCGTGCAAAAATGTCAAGTTTTATTCCGAATAAGCATCATTTGCGGGAACTTTTGATATACTTCTTTAATGTGAAAAAATCTGCAGCTGAGGCGCATCGATTGCTTCTAGAAGCATATGGTGAAGCTGCTTTAAGTGAGAGAAGTTGTCAGGAATGGTTTCAAAAGTTTTAGAACGGTGAGTTTGACGTTAAAAACAAAGAACGCAGTGGAAGGCCGAAAGTGTACGAAGACATGGAATTAGAAGCACTATTGGAGGAAGATTCGTCCCAAACGCAAAAAGAACGTGCACTTACTCTACAAGTGACTCAACAAGCAATTTCACATCGTTTAAAATCGCTAGGAATTATTCAAAAACAAGGAAATTGGGTTCCATATGAACTAAAGCCGAGAGACGTTGAACGTCGATTATGCATGAGTGAAATGCTGCTTACCAGGAATTAAAAAAAGAGTTTTTTGCATCGTATAGTCACTGGTGACGAAAAATGGATTCACTACGATAATCCAAAGAAGAGAAAGTCATGGGTTAAGCCCGGCGAACCATCAACATCGACAGCTAGGCCGAATATTCATGGAAAAAACTCATGCTGTGTATTTGGTGGGATCAGCTTGGTGTCGTGTATTATGAATTGCTGAAACCAAGCGAAACCATTACTGGAGCTCTCTACCGAACACAATTGATGAGATTGAGTCGGGCACTTAAGGAAGAACGCGCTCATTACCACTCCAGACACGACAAAATTATTCTTTTACACGATAATGCTCGTCCACATGTTGCGGCGCCGGTAAAAACATACTTGGAAACACTCAACTGGGAAGTTTTACCCCACCCGCCGTATTCACCAGACTTAGCCCCTTCTGATTATCATCTGTTCCGGTCGATGGCACATGGTCTGTCTGAGCAGCGCTTCACATCATATGAAGACATCAAAAATTGGGTAGATTTGTGGATAGCGTCAAAAGATAAAGAGTTTTTTCGACGGGGTATCGGAATGTTGCCAGAAAGATGGGGAAAAGTAGTGGCAAATGATGGAAAATACTTTGAATAAAACGTAATGTACTTTTCCTTTACAATAAATTCCTAATTTTTTATAAAAAACCGCGGAAACTTATTTGTACACCTAATAAATCAAATTGAAAAAATATCCGGGAATATTTTTATGGAAGTGTATCCAACAATCTGCACTTTTTTAAAGGGAATGGAAAAATTTAATTTGGTGTGGAGAAAGTATTATGCCAACGAATTTCTCAATGTTTTTTGCTGTTATAATTGTGGAAGATGAAATGGTCGACTGAAGGATTGCTAAAATAGAAAAGCTTGTTTCAAGTGGGCCCATAATCATGGCACTAAAAATTGTGACAGCAATGCTAAAAATGCATAAATTGTATGAAGAAGTATGAAGAAGAAATTTAATTTAAAAGTTTATTACACAGCTTTTTATATCAGCTGCCCATGTTATATGAGAATTGTTGAGATCATAAACAAAGAAAATTAACTATGGGAAGAAATAGCAATTCAGTACAAATAATATGGTGTATTTTATTTGCCAAGAATATATACAGGGTGAGTCTTTGACCACTGCGTTAATTTTGACCATAGATTCTTGACGTCAAAAAAAAACATTTTCTTCCTATAACATTTTTCGAAATTTGGCCCCGTTCAAAAGATATAGGGTGTTGAAATATCATAAAAAAATTGCATTTTCACCTGTAATATTCAAACAACAATATCAATTGAAACGATCTCTTTTAGAAGGTTGTATTTTTATGGATTTGATGAGAATGCCTTGAGGTTTTTTAGATCATATCTTTTTGGTAGGTTTCAGAGGGTTCGAGTGGGTGACAGTTGTTCGGATTTTGCTTCTGTCACTTCTGGTGTTCCACAGGGTTCGATCCTGGGACCTTTACTTTTTTTGATATATATTGCCGACATGTATAAGGTCGTTATGCACGTAATAATGTATTTTTATGCCGGCGATGTGCAGTTGCGGTTATCTTTTCATTCCTCTGACGTCGATAATGCGGTCTTGAGGATAAATGAGGATTTATCCAGGATAGCTGAGTACTCTAAAGCCAACAACCTTAAGCTGAGTACACGGAAGTGCATTTCAATGCTCTTTAATCGGGGGAGTCGGGTCAGATCTGATCAGATTATACTTAAAGTTGGAGATGAATCAATTCCATTTGCTGAGAGCTGTAGAAATCTAGGTATTATCTTTGACTGTAGGATGAGATTTGTTGAACATGTTTCGATGTTGATAAGGAGGTCGTTTCTTGCTCTTAGACATCTATACAAGTATCGACGCATTTTGCGTTTTAGTTCGCGCAAATACCTCTGCGAGTCCCTCGTTATGTCATCCTTAAGTTATGGATTCGTTGTGTTTTATCCTTGCCTGGATTCGATCACTAAGTACAGACTGCAGAAAGTCCAGAATGCGTGTTGTCGATTCATCTTTGGTCTACGAAAATTTGAAAGAATTTCAAGTAGAATAAATCTACTCAAGTGGTTGAGAGTTGATGTTTTATTTGTCTTGCAGTTGGCTGCTTTGGTCTGTAGGATTTTGTCAACATCTGGCCCTTCATATTTGCGTGAGAAGTTGGTATTTCGAGGGGATGCCAATGGTGTATCTGTGAGACATAGGGATCGGCTTATGTTGCCAAGGTTTAGGTCGGCCGTGTTTCGGCGATCTTTCACATATCAGGCGGTTAGTGTTTATAACAGCTTTCATAACTTTTTTAAATGTTATTCGGTGAATGGTCTGAGGAAGCATTTGAGAGCTTTTTTATTATTACGCCAATAATGTTAATTTGCTTGCATATAAAATATATCTTGTTTTTGAGTAAAAATCTCTTTTTTTCATTTTCGTACATGATTTGTTTATTTTTACTGATTGCTTTATATGTATGTTGTATTTTTTTTTTTATGGTCTCCATCGTCAAATTGAGGTTGAGTGGAATAGCGTAAGCTAAACTCCGCCTCTGAATTGTATTTTATAAAATACATAATAAAGGCCCTTTATTATTATTATTATATATATAACAGTCATGCATATTTTGGCATCATCAGATTTTTCCATTTCTTGTGGGTTTCTCACTACTACTCTTCAGATTGGTTAAATTGCATGAAAAACAAATATCACTTTAACTAAAGGTCTGTATCTTGTACTTCCTGGAATCATTAGTCTTTTTTGCAGATAAAATCATTCGTCATCTTTTCTCCTAAATTGCACCGTTCTTGAGATATTTGAAGTTGAAAGGAATTAAATCGATAATCAATAATAAGATTTGTTCAATGTTGCCATATTTTATGTCTTAATTAAATATTTCTACAAGGTTGCGGAAATTTCTCCAGTCTATGGTTCCACCACTCAACACCATAGATGAAAATAACCACTGAACAATTTTTGTCTTACATTCACTACAAAATCTAAATTGCCATTTGCTGTATTCATTATTAATGATGTCTAGCACCTTGTTCAATATTGAATCCAGAGTCATATTCTATAATAAATAGAGGAAAAGATTTCCATTTATCACATAGGTACTTCAGTATATCTTCATGATGTCCGTTATAATAGATAATATATTTTCTGTCAGGACCTGTTAAATTGAAGACTTATCTTTATGAAGAGCTGGTTCTTTATAGCTTCAGACTTTCACGGTTCATCAAATTATATCTATTTTAACATAGGAATGCTTCAAATTAAGCTCATATGAGTTTTAAAAACTTCGAACCCAGTCTCCTAGATTTTTGTGTAGTTTTGTGGCTTTAAAGATCTTTTTTCACATCTCTATTTCATACATCGATTGAACCTGGTTCACAAACTTAGGAGATAATAGAATTTGACTTGATTTTAATATTTCTGAATGTTTGAAGCTATAGGCTCATAAACAAGAAAGATTGAAATAGAATGCATTTTCTGACCATAATCATTTCATACTGAATTGAATTATTTAAAACTTTCGAAATTATCCCTAGAATATTTTCCACTTTTTTCTTGAAGATACAAATAACTGTTGACAGTTTCAAACAGAATCAAAACAACAGGGAACCACAGAACACTATTTTATTGGAAACTACCCACCACAGAGGCGTTATAACATTTTAATGTGATAATAATGCACTCTCGTTATTCTGAGAAAAATTATACCTAAAGATCAATAATGGTTAGAGATATTATCTTTTATCATTTAAAAAAACTTTGCAATTATTAGTTTTTTTCTCTTCTGGGGTTCGGTAATAAATTGATATTCTATGGTAAGGTAATAATAATAATAATGATAATTATAATGTTTATTGATCCTTACAGATATCACATAGATATATAGGACAAGTCATAATGAGAAAAGAAATTCAAAAAAATTTTAAATCAGTTTATCAGAGAGGAACTCTCTTGGCTCATAGTAACCCTTAGAACGCAAAAGTGACTTAATTTCCTTTTTGAATTGCCTATCGGTACCTGTTTTATATCTGTCAGGTAAGTGATTGTAGAAGGAAATTCCGGCAAACCTAGGTGAGGACTTGTATTTAGTCGTTGAGTGCTTCGGTATACATAATGTATTATGATTCCTAGTTCCATAACTATGAAAGTCTGAACATTTGGACAAATTTGGCAGGTTAGATCGAACGTAAAGAAGACAACTCAAGATGTACATACTGGATAACGTTAGGATACCGCAACTCCTAAAAACGTCCCTACATGAATCAGTAGGTTTCAAACCGAACATAAGGAGAATTATTTTTTTCTGCGTTATGAAAACTCTTTTACTCTCCGATGCCGCCCCCACAGTAGTATGTTGAAGTTTAGATGGATGTGAATGAGGAGTAATAGACATTTAGGAGTGTCTCAGTTGGAAGAGACTGCTTCAACCGGTGTAAGGCATAGTACCCCCTGTTGAGAGTTTTACATAGAAAGTCGATGTGAGAGCTCCATCTCAAAAATCTATCACAGTAGAGTCCAAGAAACTTCACGCAGTTCACTGTCTTGATGACACTACCGGCGACATTCAACACCAGTGGTGGGGACTGACCTATCTCACAATTTTGAAATCTGATGATCTGGATCTTATCGGGGTTCATGATGAGTGAGTTCTGACGACACCACGATTTGAACCTCTGAATAAACTCTTCACAGAGACATACCAGTTGGTCAATACTTTTAGCACGGACAGCTATGGACGTATCGTCTGCAAATAGGATCAGTATACTTGCGGAAAGGTGTTCTGGCAGATCATTTATGAATAGCAGAAATAACAGAGGCCCCAGGACTGAGCCCTGAGGAACCCCTAAGTCATTCCGATACCCCTCGGATAAACAACCAGTACAGCTCACGAACATAGTGCGATCAGAAAGATAACTTCGAATCCAGTCGAGAAAGATTCCCCTAAATCCGATTTGGTAGAGCTTATCAAGTATGAATTCATGTCGTAAACAATCAAAGGCGCGCGACAGATCGAAGAAAACCCCCATAACATGATCCCCATCATCTAGGCACATATGTATAAAATTCACGAAATCAGAGCAGGCAGTCTGGGTAGATCTACCCTCCCTGAATCCATGTTGTTGGCTTGACAAAACGGAAAACTTCTTCAGATACTCATACATCCTCTGATAAACTATTTTCTCAAATATTTTGGATAGGGAGCTCAAAAGGTATTAAAATTTGACATAATCTATGAATAACCACTATTCAATATTTATGTTTTTGTTTACATGATCAAAACAGATACTCAGATTATAAAATCCAAAAATTTACGCATGTTCAGTAATTAATTATATTCTAAACAGAATAGATTCATATTAATGATCTAACAAACATTTTTTCAAGCAAGAATAATTGCACATCTAAATCTGGGAATATTCGTAATCTATCCAAGTAAATTGTTATTGGGATTCAGTACAGAAGACAATCATCAAGCAAAGTAACATCACTTTAAAATAATTATTAGTAGTGACATTATTCATTGTTGTTGAAGATTTCGAAAAAGATTTTCATATTAAAAAAAAAAACAAGAGACTTCATAGACCTGTTCACTGGTCTCGGTCAAGGAGAAGAAACTTTAGTAATATCAGTGTTTGGAAAATCATAGATGATTTTTTCTGGCTTTGAGTGAAAAAAAAAGCAAAGTGACAACCTCTTGCCTTGGAAGTTTCCATAGAAATGATGGTTTTCATGATTTGGAAATTTTAAGAAGAAAATTACAAATGTATGATGATAACATCCAATAATTCTGAGGTTTTTTTGGAATTTCTCACTAGAAAGGGATGGTTTATAATCTTGAAGTAGAAAGAAATTATAGTAGAACAACAAAATTCTATGTTTATGGTGTTGAATTTTTTTTACAAAAAAATTAGTATTTTGTATCTTCCTTCTGGATATGGACCTCATCGGATGAAACGTGAGTGGGTGAATCATTTTTTAGAGGGAAAATAATGTTATTAAACAATTCAGATTCATTTGTGGAAGCTGTGGAAGGTATTTTTCATTCAAACTAAACTGGACTACAGAGGGTATTTGCCCAATGTGAAAACTGAAAATGCTTATAACTTTTTTACGCAACTGAATATGGAAAAACCGTAATGGGAAAAGTGTTTCTTTTGATCTTAAGAACCTACGGTTAAAATTAACGCAGTGGTCAAAGACTCACCGTGTATATATATATATATATTCTTCTGAACTTTTGGCTTACAATATTTAGTTAGTAAACAATAAAGTATTCAGATCAGGGGTAAGTGACGGGGTGTCATACAATTCGGCGTATGACATAAAAGTTTAGAGAAAAAAACCCAATAAAAAAACCCTGGCTCCCCGCCTAAGTGTGAAAGTACAAAAATAAGCTGAAATATATGGCACGACAAGGGCCTTTGAAAGTTAAACGAAAAAGAAATAGAAAATTAATAATGAAATCCTGACAATAAGAAAAAATGACTCGAAAGAAAATCGAATGCTGGAGCACTGACTTTTGCCTACCTGGTTTCACAGTACGGCTGAATCAACCTGTCCAAGCACTCAAACGAAAATAGTCACTTTTTCACTAGAGTTCGAATTTGTATGATTAACGAGAAATTTACTGCGAAGAAAAGTCCACTGCACCGGACGAGAGCGGCTTCAGTACCATCTTTGTTCGACATAGGTCATATGCTCCAACATATGTTACGCGTCAATCGGGAAAATAAAATGAACATACGTGGGCCGTACGAAACGAGCAAGCAACTTGGAATAAAAATTAATGAATGCAACTAATAATAATGAGTTGCAGTAACAATATATTTGAGGGAATTTTTTCTTCAAGAGTGGTCTTCTATTGATGGAGAGAGAGACTTCTTCAAGTTGCCCACCTCGAATCTGGAAAAAGCAAAAACAGAAAATACGTATCATATTCGTTTGAAATTTATTACCCATTCCAAGAAAGAATCGGAAACATCATGATTAGCTCTAAACCATCTTGAAATTTATATATGGGACAACTATTGATGAGATGAGGTATTATTTCTTCTGCTTCTCCAAATTCACAACTTGCGCTAGGAACTGTGTTCCATCTGGAAAGCATGCTATTGGTACGACCATGACCTGTTCTCAAACGATGAAGAACTGTCCATATTTCTTGGAAGATCAAAACCACGAATTTTTTCAGAAGGATCAGAAACGAGATACTTTTTGAACATTTCGTAAGAGTTCGAGTCAGTCTTCCATAATTCTCTATCGCGTATGTTCACATCGAAGAACGTATTATGCCATAATGGTTTACATGACTTCAATCTGGGAATTCTATTTTGTGGAATATATGAAATAATTGGAAAAAAAACATTTCATGTTTTCTTTTCATTTTGTTCATTATTTTCATATCATTTAATAACTGAGTTTCCATTCATATCAATTTAATTCAATGAATTTTGTAGTCTGTTCAGTTTTAAATTATTTTCATATGATAAAATACTCTGTAATTATATTCCTAAATATCTATCAGAATAACAATAAAATGATGAAAATTTATAACAGCTTTTTTCTTTATCTTAATAAAGCCTGAATTCCTCATGAGCGACATAATTCAGTGCATATTTACCATGCAAGCTTGAGAATATTTGAAATTCCTGCTGCTTTGGTAATTCAACTTACCCGCTGCTTCGTTTCTGTAATACCAAATATGGCGGCCGATTTGTGATACCAAAAATTAGTTATTATTATTATTTAATTCAATATTCTCAAATTGATATGAATTACTAATAATTATATTTTTTAGAAAATTTTTGATTGATTTGTTTATAAACTATTGACTATCTATTGACAAAATCAAAATTATTTGAAACCCGGATGGTACAGAAACGTGACGCCATAATGCCGTAACGGACTTTATATTGTCGTCCAGTTACCTCCTAGTCGCGCCTAACGAAGTTTTTCTTCAAAAGTCATCTGTTCACTTAAATAAATGTGAAAGGGTTATTGCACATACCAGTTTTAGACAAATAGTAAAACATTTTACTACAATTATTAAAGACTGGTACTTTTATTGACTACATTGTAACAAATTTTGCTAATATCTATCATATTGTGCATTCAACAAAAAAATTCGGATCCCTCTATTATAACGATGAATAAGTCCATTTGAACAGAAAACTATGGAATCCATATATATTATACGTTCATATAAATATAATAATTCAGCTGTATTCCAAAGAGAGACCAAAATGTCATTGAACCAGTTGAGAGAGTATTTAACACAATGTGTCAGAAAGTTGAAATGATAAAGGGTTCAAAGCCTACGATCCTCTGCTTAAATAATGAGATAAAAAAATGATAAAGAAGAGTGACGATAAATACAAATTGGCAGTTTTCACAAAAAATGGTAAGGAATAGCAGAAGTATGGGTGATTTCGGATCGATGTACATCCAAACTGAGGAATCCAAAAAAAAATATTATCATAACATAATTCGAAATAGTTTCCGTAACAATATCTGGAATAATTTGAAACCTTTATTGATGAGCAAGGAGACTCAATTCATGATGGTGTGATTTTTGATGGTTAATCGATACCTCTTGAATAGCAATAGCTTCAACCACTATTTTGTGGAAAGTGTTAATAATAATGCAACAGAAATTCAAAACAGCCAATCATTATATGAATGAATTGAAGAAGTATGTTAGGTTACTCCAAAATGCATCTGGTCCTAATGGTATAACTACATCAATTTTCAAGGATGCTTGAGAGATCAACCACTCACTTATTCATATGAAAATAATAAGAGTATTTTCATTGATAATCAATCTGCTTTTTGATAGCATCATTCATGTGTAAGCTCTTTAGTAAATTTATATCATGGGTGGTTGAAGGAATTTGCTAAAAATAAAATGGTGCAGGCTGATTTCCTCGATTATAAGAGAGCGTTTGAGACAGTTGACAGGGGATTGTTAGTGGAAAAATTTAAATAATAGGAAACAAAAAATTAAATTTAGTGGTGTTGAATCAGATAATCTAGATAGTAAACATGGCATTCTACAGGGTAAAACATTGGAAACTTTATTATTCTTGATATATGTGAATGACATTTTAAAATATATTAAATTTTGTTATCTATCGGCATTCGCGGATTATACAATGTTGTTTATAATAGGTGAAGATATCGTCTCAATGGGGTTTTCAATGAATGAGGATTCAAGAACATTACATGAATGGTTCGCTTTCAATAAATTGCAAGTCAATTCTGATAAATCCAAATGCATGGTTTTTGGAAGAGAACTATAGCTCAACATTGTGGGACAAGATAGCTTGAGTGTATCGATATATGGGAACCCGTTGAAAAAAGTGAAGTTAATCAAGTAATTATGTAGGATTCAAATTTGAAATTGCAACAAGATGCATATTACATAAAAAATGGCCTAAGAAATTAGTTCTATCGGGAAAATAAGTAATATAGTTGATATGAGGACTAGGTCTTTGCTATTTAGTACAATTGTGTTCCCTCATTTGGATTTTTGTTCCTCGGTTCTGAATGGTTTGCCATCAAACTGTTTGAATAAAATTCAGAAAGTTATAAATAAAGAATGAGAATAGTTTCGAAATGTGGTAGAACACCAGTCCGACTAATGCTGGAAGCTCTCAGTTTGATGAGTGTAAGGCAGACGATTGGCTTCTAAAGATTAGAGTTCATTTATAAAATGATAAATTATATGATTTCAAAATACCTCACAAGAAGACCTACTTATATTTCTGATGTTCATCAGTACGAGACCATATGAAAGGACAACTTTAATGTTGATTCATTTAACACTAGTTCAGAAGCGGGCTCAACTTTGCTGTGGAAGCTTGTTCAATATAACTAAAGCTTTGCGTCATGCGATAAGAAATAGTAACAAATATGATACATTTAAAAAATTGTTGGTTGCACATATGAAAAAACATTGTTGATAGAATTGCATATTGATTCCTTTTTGTTCGTTGTAGTAAGTATTTTTTAACTGCATAAAGATCATTATTGTTTTATTATTATTATTATTATAAGTATTATTTAATGTGAATAAATACTTCAAAGTAATTCAAATAAACTCACTTTTCTAGTACGGTTCTGTTCTGCCCAAAATATTGAAATCCGTGAATGCTGGTATGATTGCAGTAGGATCTGAAGTGACTACGTAATTTCTGAATTAGCGAAGGACTCCTCGATCCTGATTTGGAAGGTGAGTGTATATCTGTTTGTACTTTATATTTATCGGAAACTCCTTCCATAGCCTGTTCTGAAATAATAAGCTACCTTAAATAATTATTTTCACTGTAAATATTAATATGGTTCAATATACAAATAGGTAGGAGTGTATATCTATCTGCGGAAGTGAGATAAGTCTTCGAATCAATCTGAGAAAGTTCCTAACCAGTTGATATTTTTTCATTCCTGATTTATTTCTGAAATTTGTTCATTATATGAGGAAATATTGCCCACAATATTGAATGGATATTTCATTAATGAATGTGACACCAAAGATGTCCGCCCTGAAATGTTTCATTATGATGATTGTGAAATACATTTCTGATACATCTCTTAAAATACTTCAGGAATATTTCGGCAATAAATATACATAGTGGAACTGAATCGATACGAAAGATTCCAAACGAACCTTCGAAATATACGAATTCTTAACAAATATTTAAGAAATGTTGAAGAATATGTACTCTTAAAAAGATTAAATATCTGTGTTATGGCCGATAGCTCAGTAATTTTGAGGGATAAATAGACTGTATTTATTTTTGCGTTTGAAGCTGGTGCGAACGCGAAATATATAATATGAAATAACAAAATTCATATAAAGAAATGCGGTCAACAATGATGACTTACCACAGCGGTGAACTACGATGATTTCAGGGCTCTGCTCCAATTATCAGCTCTTCACAGGGACCCCTTGCTGCGGGATTTCTAGTCCAACTTTTGTTCAAATGCGGTGTTGAAAACACAATCAAAATGCGATGCGAAATTTCCAAATATGCGGGTGAAACCAAGCGTGTAATATATCCAAAAAAACAAATCAAAATTAGCGTGATTTTATAAACAATTTCGATAACAAACGTGATAGCGAGAGTTCTTCTATTCCAATTCGCGTTCTAGAGGCGTACGCGAATCCATAACATGTGCGAAGTCACCAGTGTTGACTTATAAAATTAGCGCGAAATTCAAATATTTAGCGATCGCCTCAGCTTCAAATTCATGTTATAACAAAAGGACCGAACAATCTAAATTATAGATAATAAATCAAAATATGCTGGGTTACCTTATACAGCTGAAAAATGAAACGTTCGTGGGTTATGATGGTATCCTGGTTACACTTCCCAAAAGAAGTACATCAATTGTGATAAAACCTTTGACACATATAATTAATCCAATCTAGAAACCGGGAACGTCCCACAAGCCCTCTAGGAATCCTGGGTCAAACCAATTCATAAAAAAGCCATCAGAAACAACTATGGAAATTGCAGGCCAATATCGTTACTGTCAAACATAAATAAGATCTTTGAAAAAATAATATTTGACAAACTTGACATAAACTTTTCTTAAAGAAATATCTTCTTAGTTAAACAACGATACGGCTTCATCAGAAGGAAAATCCACAATAAATGCGATATATGAGGCACTTAATTCAGTATTAAAATAGTTGAACAGAAACCATGTAACAGCAGTACTTTTCCTCAATCTAAAAAAGCCCAGAGTAAATCATGGGATATTACTGAAGAAAATGGAAAGGTATGGCATAAGGGCGATGGCTCTAGGACTGCACATAACTTATCTAACTAGACGAATTCAAAAAACATCTGAAAGAACAAAAGATGGTGAACGAATAACATCAGATGCCCTCTATGTGGAAATAGATCTACCTCAGGGTTCAATACTGGGTCCCCTGTTGTACATTATATACACTAACGATCTGGTTCAGGAAACAGATTGTGACACTGTGATGTATGCTGATGATGTTTCTAAGATTTGAGGTGTTGTCACTGCGGATGAGTGCCTGAATGATGTAATGAGGAGTCTTGGGAACATGGATAAATGGTTCCAATCTAATGAACTGGAAGTGAACATCAATGAAACAAATTTATTATTCTTCAGAGAGCAAAATCAGCGGGCATTGCAGGTTACTTTCTAAAATAGAGACTTAACAGCTGAGAGCTCTATTCCTTTTCTTGGTGTTCATATTGACTTCAACCTGGATTGGAGGTCGCAAATCGATAATATAGCAAGAAATCTAGAAAACTATTGCAATGCTCCTAAGAGCATAGTCATCACTGGCAGAGTCGGGATTGCTGCCCTGTCTGCATAGCATGCCTATGTGCATATTAGACTTCGGTATGGCGTCATTTTTTGGTTTCTGTTCAGTCTGATAGAATATTTAAACTACAAAAAAGATGCCTAAGAATAATCTTAAAAATTATCCAAAAAGAAAGCTGTAAGGATGTTTTTATTCAGCATAATTGCTCAACACACACCAGCTTATACATATATGCATTTATAACGTATGTGATAAAAACCATGAGGGCTTCAAAACCCTGGTCTTGAAGCATGAGTACGACACTAGAGGTAAAACTCACCTATATACAAAAGAAATGTAAATTATTTTATGATCAAGATCTGGAATATTTTGCCCCCAAGCTCTAAGCATGGCAGAGCAGTGTAGCACAAGAAATGCTTGAAAAAATTTTCACTAAGAAAGGCTTACTACAATCTCAACGAGTTTCTTAGTGAAGAATCCTTTGATGGACTTTTCTGTTCATTCAATTTTTTTATTTATCATTGTGTTTTTTATTTTCCTTTTCTCTTCTTTTGTGTCGTGATCAACAATCTGTATGATTCTAGATCAAATAAAGGTTATCTACCTATCTTACGAGGTCTTTAAATTGAGTAACTAGACTGTGTCACAGGTTCATTTTGTCAGCAAGCGAATTAAAGGAAATTTCAAAACAGGTGAGATCTATTGTTCTTTATCGGAAATTATCAGTTCAAATATAGAAATCTTTGGCACATCTGTGAGATGAATTTTCTCGCCATTGAATCATTATAGATTTATTATGTAGAGGGCATATGCGGTCCATTAGCTCGTTTAAATTTTTTTGGTCTGACGGTCACATATTTTCATTTCCATATTCCACTTTCGAGAAATTTCGATTCAGAAAGAATAAAGGTGTGGTTAATGACACAAAGTGAAATATTATTACCTTATATGCTTTCTTCGTTTTCACGGATCTAACTTGGTGTCAATTGCAGTACTTGAAAATTACATTTATACCTTTACCTTAATTTACCTGAAGTGTAATTTTCTATCGACAAAGTCGGATTTTGCAACTACCTCTCGCCTTTAATCTCGGAGCCGCTTACCATCTCGTAAGTAAATTTTTTCAGTTCAATTTGTAATCGTTATTTTCGTTCGCATTTTGGTTGATTCGAATAGTAAGTGTGATTGGAATTTATTACAGAGGCTCCAAAGTTATATCATTTTTCTCGGGAAACTAACCAGAGTTTGCTGGTATAGCAGACCATTAATCTCGGACCCATTGCTCCTGGAGGTTACCCAGTCATCGGACTATTGACTTCGGTGTCGTTTGGATCAACTGACAAACGAATAGAGCCTGCCAAAACGTCATTATAAGGTCAGAACTTTCCAATATTTACCTGTCGCATAGCTAGACGTGGAAGATCCTTCATTTCTGTTTCGTTACGACATATTTGACAAGCTGAGTGATAATAATTAGTAAATTGAGTTAATTAGAATTCTAAACCCTACTTTTTTTTTGGGTTGAATCTAAGCACATAAGATCAGTATATCTTGTTGAACTGATCATCTGGATCGATCCTTTTATTTTACTCTATATCTTTCTTATACTGTTTAATTATTGTGCGGCCGGTTATATAACGTACGTTATATCGAGGCAAATCTACCAACTTGATCAAGGTATAGATGATATTTATATTAGTAGTAACTATTTGAATAGAAATTATGTACATAATGGATGGGTGAAATATATTGATTATATTGTCTATTTTCGTGATTTTTTTTTAAGGTTAGGTTATAATTTCGAGGATCTCATGCTCTCCATTATTAATAGCTAAAAACTAGGAACACAAAATCACGTGGCGCCCCTTTCAGATAAGCTAGCTGAGGTATCCTATCTTTCTAACCAAATTTATTGAAATAGTTAGTGTATTTTATTCTCCATTATTGTTCACACGGTACTGTGACAACTGGCAACGTTGCGTTTGATCTGGCAACACTGGAGCGAGGGGCTTAGTGGGGCGTTAGAGAATGATGTGATCTACCTTCAGTACGAGTTTGACCTCGCTCGAGTGATTTGGTTGTGCGCAGAGATTGTTTTTGTGAAACATTTCTTTCTATTGTGTTCCAAAATGAATGACATCATTTTTAGCAACAGTGTGCTATCAGGTTTTGCTTCTGACTTGGGCACAGTGCAACAGAATCTCTTCTCAAACTTCAACAGGCCTACAGACATAGTGTTTTGTCACGGGACCACGTTTTTCGGTGGTTTAAGGCGTTTTCAGAAGGAAGAGAGTCGATTAAAGATGAACCATGAAGCGGAACGCCTTCATCTTCAAGAACAGATGAAAATGTCTACAGAATCCGGGATCTTGAGCATTCAGATCGTCAGTTGACAGTCAGAATGATAGAGAAAGAGTTAAATTTAACTCACACCACCGCTCATCAAATTTTGACCAATGAATTGGGGATGAGAAAAATCTGCGCAAAAATGACAATTTCAATAAACGAGTTTTTGGTCACATTACTGTGAGTATTTCATTCTAGAATGTTCCTTGAATATAACGATATAAGTGATCATTGAGTGAACTTTTCTTCTTCGTGAACTTGTATAATATACCCTTATTTTGATTGAATTCTAACAATAACATCAAACTATCAATTTTTTGTTAAAAGTCGAATTTTTGCAATAATATAAAGGTGATATCATAAGAGTTAGATATGTGGTCGAGACAAAACAAAGGAAAAACTCTTAGTTTGGTTATTATTCATTCAAGATAGGTTTTTTGATTCTTTTTCATTTTCTATGTTATTTATATCTTAATTGCAATTTTCTAGAGTCCAGGAAAGGACATTGTTTTAAGCGCTCAAAAGGTCCTAACCTCACGTCAGTGCTTCGCTTTGTTTTACACCACTTTTTTGTGACATTGAGGCATATTATTTAAAAAAATTGATATTCTTTAATATTCGCTGATTTTTCCACCTATGAGAAAAATTCAAATTTTGATTTTGAATTATCATTTTTTTCATACTTCAATTGATTAGTAGCTTATTAATAACTAATTAAGTTATGGAAAGTTTTAAGACATACCAAAATATGAAAATAATGAATTATCCTGAAGCGAACCACCACAAGTTAACACCCAACCAATGTTCCTGGATCTATCTAGTCAGGAATAAAATTATATCCATTCTTATCTTGGGAATCAGTAATTAAATTAGCTTCATTCCCTAAGGCCCATTCTGCACATACTCAAGCATAATTGAAGTTTCGTAATGGACTTTTTCCATACAGAAATGAAATATTATAGCCTCCCCAATTTTCCTCAAAGAGAATGAACGATTTATCACATACTGTTATTTGAGTATATTATTTGGAAACACAACTTATTTATCCTTTTACTTTCACTCCTCAGAGCAATAAAGATGATAGTTGGCCCTGTCAGATTTAATCAGAGTCAAATATAAGAACGAAAACTCGATGTTCATTCAATTCATTTCTATGAAAAATTTTCAAAGAACCCCAATTTTGATGGAGTTGTATGTATTTTGATTTAGTACCTATCTTGTAAAAAAGCGTAATCTCGACTTCCTCGAGCGTGGTTATTTTTTTTTTCAAAGAAAAGAATTCTTCGTTAATAAAAATGTTGAATCTGACTATTTCCATAGGCTGAAATGAGGAAACCTTATCTGTAAGTTATAATGCGTGCAGCCACGATATGCTCATAAAGGGAAAATTATTGATCTCTCATTGATGGAAAGTTGTCGACCAAAAATTTGATGTCTTCTGGTTTGAAAGTGATCAGTTGCCGAAAGCGTATGGAGAAGTAATAATTCTTGAGGATTCCCTAGAATCAGACATATTTTTTCTGCAACAATTGAATAAATCGTTAGTCGCGAAGAAAAATTTCGTCTAATACATTCATGATTTCTTGTTACAGATACTGGATCTGAGAATGAAATCGAGCCAGAAGAGGAGAATGATTCTACGTACGATGATGATGTTAGAAAAATCGCAAATGATCTTGAATTTTTTATGCTTATTTTCTCATAAATACAAGTATTGTTCTTGAAAAAGTACACTTTTCCAGAGGTCCAATCTACATCTTGAAGACTGCAACCAGACCCATTTTCTCTGCAGATCCATACGACAACATATGACTTCCCAAATTCAAATACTACCACTGGTCATCTTGTTCCAGTCTTCAAGATGTAGATGGCGCTCTCTCTGGAAATGTCTGGAAAGTTGATCACATTCTTTGTTAAGACTGGCAGCCTCCGTCAAGACCGTCAGTGCCACACTGTGCTGATTAGAAGCAGTCACCTCGAACACAGTCCTCAGTTGCACTTGAGGTCTTGATTCTCTGAGATTACCATGCGTCAATAATGACTAGCTCGCACCACTGGATAAATGGTTCTTCGTAATTGTCGTTCCTTTTCAATATATTGCTTTGTCTGTGCCGGCTCAAAGGCATTAGTAGAAATAATTTTTTCTCACTTTAGTAGATTAGATCAGATGATATTAGTACTTGGGAAATTAATTAATCTACCCATGTAGATACCATGAGTTAGCGGTGTTTTCAAGTTTGTAGTACTACGTAGGAGAATACAAATCATAATCTAGCCGTGTAATTATATCCTTTCAGCTGCAGCAAGCCTTTGATGTCATAGTTCCAGCACGAATTGTATAATAATGCTCTCCTTTCAATTGAACCTATAATTAATTTGTGGTAAACAAATCTAGGATACTTTACTTCACCTTGCAGCTTAACTTGTCTGAGTCTGAAGTCCAGGATCTATCGTTCAACGATAGGAACACATTAGTTGCTAAACATTAGAATTGCTATTATGTTTCATATCGAGTAATGCATTTAGCTGATTAATAGTTTGTGGAAGTTTATTATTATATCAAGTGATGAAAGAGCTTTTGTTCAGTTACTTCTGTTTTTTTGCTTCCAGTATGTATATTTCTTAATGTCGATTATGTTTTGATTCTGATATTTATTCATTCATGTTTACTAATATAACAAGCGGTGAGATCCTTTGTTTATTTATTGTATTTCTAGTTTTTCTTAATATCTTTGTATATGTTGTCTTATTATTATTCATGATTGTTTTCTTACTACTGTTTTTGTCTATGTTTGCTTACTGTTGATTATTCATATGTTTTACAGTTTCATCAAGTGGTGAAATCACTTTTGTTTCTTTATTTCTATGGTTGATACTGCTATATATTCATCTATCTGATTATATTATATGATATTGCTATTTTGGGATGTCTGGATTGTTGACCATTCCTATATTGTTGTATGAGATTTCTTAGCTACTTGGATCGAAGGCTATGAATACCGGTGTAGGCCCTTGCCATGCATGGCTATAAATCATGAGAGAATATATATGTTTGATGCTGCTACATTCTTTCATTTTTCCAGAGATACCGCTGGAGCTCCATGAGCTTACTTGTGTTCAAATTTCCCTAGCTCATACGATATTTATAGTTATGGCTCAGATACCTTGGAGCCGTAACCAATACGATGGTTATAATTAGTCTTTTGCAGTAGTCGATAGTATTTTATCGAAGTTGCCATGATTATTATTCTTATTGTATTATTAAAGTTGTACCCATAATTATTATAATTGATTGTTTTGTGTAATCACAATATTTTGATGTCTGATAATAACTTCCTCCACGCTTATTATATAGGATAGGAGAATATGGTTTCTCTTTAGTGACACAAGTTACTCAAGGGCACCTCCTGCCCCTACGATGGATCTACAAGCAGTCACATTGCACCGATGTCACAACTAAGCTTAGATATCTTGGCTTATACTTTCATTTGCCTAGAATTACCCCTACATTGATTGCATGGTCCAATTTAATTATTATTGAATAGATCTGTACCGACAATTTTACCTTATAGTGTTATGTATAGTGGATCGTGGTACAGGGATTTTTAATGCCTTTGTCTTTTCCCCTACATTTATTTTTCTTTAGACCCTGATTAAAGAGCTGATTGTTTGGGTCTAACCATAGTGTTTTATTTACGCTCTTTGTTTTCCAGCCATTTTCACTAATCTCAATTATCACGAACTTGAATTATTACTTTAACATAACGTAGAGTGCTATCCTTGCTTGGCGATCACATTAAATTGTAGTTAGTTTTATTAATAATATTTGTCATCTTTCGAGAGAAAAAGTGGCGAATGTTACAGACTTCGTGATAGGAGAGAAAATAATGTTTTCTTTGTCCAACTATTGTGATACGCCTTATCTTTCTTCTCGTGGTAATTTGTTTATATTTACTGTGTCATATTAGTTGTTTGGTTTTTGGTCAAACAATCTGTTCGGTTACGATCTGAGGGCTTCAATGTAAAAGGTGGGAATTTTAGAAGTTTAACACTACAAATTTTGAACCAGAGGAGACATAATATGATACCCCATTCTAATTCTCTTCTTTTGAGAAACTAACAAAAGTAATATTCATTTTGTTTTTTTTTTAACGAAACACAAGATTACTCTACCATTTACTGAAAGCCTTTGTTTGAGTAAGTTGGCACTAAGTTCTTAAGTAATGAAAAAAAAATTTTTTTTCAAACCACACCTCACGAATGAAATTTTTATTGTGATGAAGTTTCATTATATGAATACATTCATACCATTTTTATTCTTTAAAGAATAATATTTCCGGAGATATGACACACTGTCTGGGTGAAATATAGTAGGTGGACTTATATTTTACTTTTATATTTACTTGATATTTAGGGATTCAGTAATTAATATTTCTATTTATGATCAATAAATCATAGTCTTTTTATTGCTAAATTTATTAAATTTGATCTGGAATATATACACAAGCATTATGGTAATTATCACATTTACAACAATTAAATGTATAGTTTATGATAATTTATGTATAAAATAAAATTAATAGGGATCCATAACATTTTCTCTGATATTGGAAATTGATCTGTTTTTATTTTATTTCATCTATAATGTATCGTACACTATAAATTCAATCGTTATAAGTGTGATTATCATCAAAATGCTTGTGTTTATATTTCAGTCCAAATTTTATAAATTTGACAATAAAATGGCTATGATCTGTTGATCATAAGTAGAAATATTGAATACTGAGTTCCTAAAAATTGAGTAAATATAAAAGTGAATGATTGATTATGATAAATTAAGATGAATAATTCATAGTTTTGACTTGACTCAAAATAAAAAATTGTTTACTTAATTTGGCATTCATACAAAAAAAGGATATTGTGTCGGGAAACTTTTTCAAGGTTTATTTAAGATACACATTGTTACTTCCCATTATACTGGGTATTTCAACTTCAAGTATACCTTAAACATTTATTGATAACTAGATCTATTTGGAATCTTTTTCCCATTATGATATAGTACCCTATACACTACAAAGCTTAAATATTCTCGCAGCCCGGACATTTCCGACTATACAGAATATGAAATAAATTTGTCAAAAAAAAGTTTGACGCTCTTGTTAATCTGAACAGAGTGCTCTCAAATTTTCAGGAAATGTGTATTTTTAAACGCTTTAAACAATGATATAAATTTCCTTAGCTTAAATCGATTCTGTCTCTCCGCGAACACGATGACTCGGAAGGATCTGAAGAGAACCAAAGCAATCTAACCTCACAACTTTTATTAAATCAAACCGGCAAAAGCCTAAAATGGTTGAATTTCAATTCCCGATGAACAATTAATAATGTTTTCATTTATTATATGTGTATCAGAAGGAGATTCAGATCTTTTTCATTTTCAGTTAGATTGTTGTCCAAATATCTGTTTCATCAAAGTTCGATCCAGATCATATGCGAAAACTCAGATCTGAAATGGGGATATGCGAAAGCAATCAAGAACACAGGTAGAAAATAAAATTATTATTCCGACAAGTTCTTCAAGGAACTCTCCCTGCTAGGAGAGAGTTTTTGATAAAGTCCAGTCATTCGAGTTATGACTTCACGGAATTTAATAATGTGAAACTCCTATTCAATGATGGTGAATTATCTTCCATGAACTAGAGGAAAAAACAAATTCTCATTTTCTCGTAGAAGCGATTTCGACAAAGGAATTCACACAAATCAAGAATTAAACGAAAATATAACAATGCGGCATATGATTTATGACACCCAAAATAACCTAACATTAGGAGAAACACCCAATAAAAAGGACATCAGCAATCATCAAGTTTTAATTAAATTCTCTCAAACGCAATAAAACAAAAAAGCAAACTATTTTTGAAATGAGGTGAATGAGGATAATGTGTTCATCCATTTTCGAATACATGCTGAAGATTATCATTAAATTTCATTCAAACGTTTTCCTAGATATAAATTGATCGAGTGGATATTTTAGAAGTTATCGAGGAAATAAAATCAAGCTACACTGATGTGAAAATATCCGAGTGAGATAGCCGAGTTTTGTAAAAAAAAATTATAACCCACTATTAGACAGATAGCGATACAAGTAGTTTCAATTATATTTATTATTATACAAGGTGTCCAGAAAGGGTATCAGGTATTTGTTTTCGCGCCATATTCGGAACGGGACGGCTGAAAAAGTTTCAGTCACGATGGAACAGTACTCGAGTACGCATCGCGCATTTTGCATACAAACTTATTACCGCAATGATGATTCAATAGTGACAGCTCAACGTCTCTATCGTGCTGAATATCGCACACGCCAAGCGCCAAGTGACGATAGTATTAGGACATGGATCAGGATGTTCGAGAATACAGGTGCGATAATTAAAATTCAAAACTGCTGCAGCGATTTAACAACTTTAACAACATTATGTTTAGTGACGAAGCAAATTTTCATCTGAATGGTAATGTTAATAAGCAGAATTGTCGATAATGGGCAGTGGAGAATCCGAGCGTATCTAGCAGACCGTTATTTCGCCGTGAAGTATGGGGAATCAATTACCACTCCTACCAAACTCAAATTTGGAGTCATACAGGGAAGTGTTTTATGGCCACTTTTATATATCATCTACACTTCAGACAAACCAGAAAATGAAAACACTACCATAGCATCGTTTACAGACAATATAGCCATACTTGCTGCAACAGCATCCAAATAATAATAAGAACACCTGAATGACCTTGGCAGTGGCATCGAAAATGGCGAATAAGTATCAATGAGGCTAAATAAGTACAAGTAATATTCACTACAAAAAGAAATATATACCCCCTCGTCAAAATAGTCGAAAAATGCAAAGAAAAATGAAATAAATCTACATTCCGAAAAATGTATTGTCTTATAGACGAAAATCCACATTGAACCTTCAAAATAAATTACTAATTTACAAAGCAATCATTAAACCAATATGGACGTAAGGCTTCCAATGTTGGGTATACGCCTAGCCATCAAATATTCAAACTATCCAAAAACTACAATCTCAAATACCACGTTCATAGTTTAATGCCTACCACACCATCCATGAAGATTAAGGAGTCCCATATGTCAGTACAGAAATAGGAAACTGCTGGAAAAAATATAATCACAGACTACAAGGACAAGCCAACCAACAGATCTACCAACTGGTAGAAAATGTACAAAACCATATCTATACATATCAATTTTGTGAGTTCGTTTTTATCATTTTGAATTCTTCGATAGGTGTTATAAAATATTCATATTTCTCAGTTATACTGATGAAGATATAGAAAGCTTGATTAGGAAAAAATTTTTACTATAGATTGCTGCAAACCTACAATTTAGACTCATTTTCATAAATTCAGCAAATCTTATCATCCTATAAATATGATTACTATATTAATAATTTGTATCTATCCATGAAGCAAAAAATATTGACTCATACAAGTATATAAGAGTATAATTTTAGCAAAATCAATATTCACCAGATATTTATTTAAGTTTGAAGGCACACACAAATATTCTCTTGCGAAGTAATGAACGTCACTCAAACTCCACGTTCAGGCTTCACAAATCGCTAAAAAATGTGAATGGGAAATCTTTCCGCATTTCTTGGCGCACGTTATGAGTTCGAAATATACATTAAAATTGACAGGCAAATGTGTGGGATATTAAATAACTAGAAACACAATTTGTGCACTATCTGTCACAGCTTCCAAAATAAAATGTCTCATTTGCTATGCACAGTAAGCACTTCCTTTGATCTCTTGATACAATTGCGACAATTTATAACTTTCATTACGAATACCAACTATCGTATCGAAAAAAAAATAATCCGTGGGAAATATGCCAAATCATAATGTTATCGATGAAAAGAGATTTGGGTGTTGTTTATGTTCCTACCAACAACTATATACATTAATACTGGTCCTACCAAAAATTTTCAAAGGAGCTAATAGGTGAAAATATTTTTATGGACATTTAGAATGACAAAGAGTTAAAAAAAAGAAAATCAAAATAACTTGTTCGATGTGTCATTATTTTGATGGACATCATTCACTTTGTAAATATTTAAATATTCAGCATAGCCGTTTCTTTTGTCTTCAAACTGGTTGAGTGGTTCAACCAAAACTCAACACGTCGATTCTCCGGCTTTGAAATTAAATTATTTAAAATTCAGTTGATTGGATCAACTTTTACGCTTTTTGCGCTTCTATTTCCTATCAGGGGGTGCTCACCTCTTCTTGATTTGTGAATAGGTATAGGGATTTTGCAATACCTCGTTTTGAATATCTCATCGAGAATATCGAATCCTGAAATTTCTCGATCACGAAACGACCGCTTTACGGTGGAAGAGTACTTACTTTTGTGATTATTTTATTAAATTTTAGTAATGGGAATCAGCCACATCCATGCAGTAATATAAGTTTTGATGAAACCGTTCAAGTACTTCAATCAAAAGATCTAGTTTAAATGGATGGCATTATCGAGTTTGCAAACAATCTAGTGACTCAGGCTGAACAGCGATAATCTTAAATATCTGATGGTCCCATAGAAAGTCCAGTGGAGCCAGATTTGGTGATCTGGATGGCTAAACAATATGTCCCCTTATGTAAAACAGAAACATCATTTCAATCAATCGATAGAGAATTTTGACTGGACAGCGGCCATGTCGTGGATGTGCAGGATGCATATTCGTGCTTCCACAATTGCTTGGTTGATAGTTGGCATAGAAGTTTTCCTGAAAAAAAGATCAAAGTTAAGACTGGCAATCGTTGTTGTAAGAAAGAAGTTTTGAGCCCTCACTTGATGAAAATAAAAAATCAGATGGAAGCGGCATATACGATAGCTTTGGTGGGAAGAGACAAGAACGCGTTTGATATATATAATGCATTGAAAAAGGAATATTGTAAAGGGATTGATGAATATTGCAGACGTAAATATCAAGAGAAAATAAGAAACGCAGAAAACAAAATAAGAGCCACTTCGGAAATAATAAATTCGAAGTTAAGAGGTCGAAATCACTAAGAATGGTCCCACGCCAGAGCAGTTCAATTCCTCCTTTTCAAATGTAGTGAGAAATGTTGAATCAAAAGATGACTGTAAAGAAAATAATATTGGTAAGAAAGTTAGGAGGGAAGTGAGCTCGATGTTTCTTTTCGAGACAACGCCAAAGGAAATACAGGTAGTAGTCTCAAGAATGAGGGAGAGATTTTCTAAAGATGTTTACCAGTTCTCTGTGGAGTTGATCAAGAAATGTATTCAGCAATTGTCATATCCACTTAGTGTTGTACTAAATAAATGTCTTGAACAGGAATCTTCCCGAAAGAACTCAAGATAGCAAGGGTGGTCCCTGTGTACAAAAAAGGCGACATGGGAGACAGTGCTAGTTATATGCCCATTTCTATCCTGCCGGTCATTGGAAAAATCTATGAATCACTTATCAAAGAGAGACTTTGTAAGTTCCTAGAGGTGAAATCGGTAATGAGCAAAAATCAACATGGGTTCACCAGCGGAAAGTCCACAGTTACAGCCATGCTTGAGATAGTCGAATATATCTTCGAGGCTTTTGACGATGGTGAGGAGGTTTTGATGAGCTGCATAGACCTAAGCAAAGCTTTCGATCGCGTCGATCATGGTATGTTGTTGATGAAGCTTGAATGGTTGGGAGTGCGCGGGCCTGCTCTTGGTGTCATTAGATCCTACTTAGGGACAGATTTCAGATGGTTGATGTGGAGGGAGTCTTATCATCGAGTACCGGGATTTCCCGTGGGGTGCCGCAGGGTTCGGTTTCGGGACCAGTTCTGTTTTCTTTATATGTGAATGACTTACTTATGGAGGAGACGGAATTCGCCATTGAAATGTATGCGGACGATAGAACTCTGCTCCAGAGGTCCAGGAGCAGAAAATCTCTCATGGAGTTGTCTGATCGTGCTGTATTGCGGGTTGAGAAGTGGTTCCAGGATAATAAATTGAAAACGAATAGAGAAAAAACACAAAATCTTTTACTCACCACAAAAACTCAGTGAGACTGTCAATCTGTTATGAGGCTGGGTTTTTGGATCGATGACCGTATTTCTTGGGTTAAACATGTGGATGAGTTGTGCAAGAGGCTTGTAACAGCCACCTACGCTGTCAGGCAGATTGTTTTTCGGGTGGGATTGGAGGAGGCAATTATGACTTACTACGCCTATTTCCATAGTTCAGCTACTTATGGTATCCCAATATGGGGAGCTGCCTCGTGTGCGGCTCGAGTTTTCCGGATGCAGAAGATGGCGTTAAGAGCTCTGGCTCATGTTCCTAGAACGCAGAGTTGTAGAGAATTATTCAAGAGATTCGAGATACTCACCTTACCATGCTGTTTTATCCTGGAATGCCTAATGTTGGTACATAAAAGACATAGTGAACTACAGAAACATAATCAACTTCATAGTTACCAAACTAGATGGGCCAATCGTTGTGTGACTCCTTGGCATAGACTCACGAAAACACGGACGTCGTGCTTATATATGGGTATCACATTGTATAATAGGTTTCCGGATTACTTGAAGGCTTATGGTGTTCGAGCATTCAAGATAAAAATAAAAGAATTCCTCAAGGGTCAACCTTTTTATAGTATCGGAGAATTCATGGAGTACCATTGGGTCATGTGACAGTGCAGTAATTTTTTTGTGTTGTGGTGTATATAGGTTACTATTTACTGTTTAAGTGATGTAATTTTATTGTTTATATATTTTTGTATTTCCCTTAAATTATTTCTTGACGACCTTGCAAAATTTTGAAGGAAACATATATATGCAATGAGCAGTGTACAATATACAATATACAATATGCAAATCAATGCGTGGGGAAAATTTTCATCTTATAACTGTTCAGCACCATGCGATAATCTTCTCTATTCTCAAATATTTACACGAGGGCTTGATAATTAGAGTTCTTCGACAGATCAAATAAATTTGTCCTGTGAGATTACAAGGTATAAGAAAAAAATTTTGGAAATCCCATAAATACCCACCCAAATGTTTGAATTAGGGGAACGCTCATTATCTACGTACCTCGTAAAATAATCTTGGATTTTCCACTGATCAGCATCGACAACTATAATAACTCGCAATGCCGTTCATGTGAGACAAACACTAGTCAAAAAAACAGACATCGAACATACAGTTTCGAATGCCTATACTGATTTCCTGAACCAATCGTATCTTACGGAGAAGGAGTAGTGTGTAATGTTTTGATGTTCGTATGAATTTTGTATGAAACAAATAGAGCAGAAAAAACAATAGATACATCGGACAATTTCCTAGAATAAAAATAATGGTAGATAGCTACATGATATAGAGCATGGTAATGAAGTTTGATTTATGAATCCAATGTGAATCAATCATTCTCCATTTTTAAGTTCCGAATTATTAGGAAGTATCCGTTGATTATTTTCCTTTTCAAAATCGGAGTTTATTTCGAGAAAGTTTTTTTTCAAGCAAAAATGGCATAATACATAGTAGAAAGCCATTTTTTGCGTCATAGGCCTGAGTCGTGAAATATTCTACTCGCCAAATTAATTCTAATGGAATCCGCAAGGCTCCTGCTTTTTCCTCTACCTTCCTTGAGAATATAAAAGGAGGTACCCCCGCGAAAAAGTATTCTTCTTCTTCAGTCCGTCGTTGATTATTCAGCTTGAGTGGGCCGTGTTATTGATAACTTTTGCAGTACGTCGCAAATTGAAAAAATGTCACATTTAGTTGATAATTCAGAATTTTCGTCTGTTCTATTTTGTTGCTAAACTAAAGAATCGTAGGTCGATGGCGAATTGGTTGCAATAAAAGACAGTTAATACTACTTTCGTGTTCCGAGCGACTGAGTATGCCAGTGCCTGTAAGAGAACTCACCCCAGGTTGAAAGCAACTATAGTATCCGACATTTTCTTGCAATTTACTCTCATTTTCCTCGAGTAGACCAACAATTTTTTTCTATTTTATGTATTTATCTGTCCACGTGAATCGACAGTGTCTCCATTTCGTTTCAACTCTACCTTACCTCTCTTTCCTCGCTCACCATCTTTTCTTCCGGTTCACTTATATTAGTGGAACTGAGGTTAGATCAGCCCACTTCTTCACTGAAAGAAACCTATACCTAAGTTTCCAACCCTATCAACGTACCTTTGTTCAGTTACAGTTTACTTCTAATAAAGCCATATTAGTCGGGCTGTAACAAGAGGTTACCTAACCCTTATTATTTTTCTGGCAACGAACGCAGATGACCCCCATATTTTTGCACTATGTCACAACCTAAACGTGAGCGATGCAAATATGTCACTGCGATATATGTCCGTAATTTTTCTATCGTTCTCAGCCTGCTTTTTTTTTTTTTTCGTCTGACGCAACGTGCTACAATTTTTACTTCTAGCTCAGTTAATTTAGTTTAAAAAAAAAGTTTAGTATCAACGTTGAGTTAGACCGTGTCGGTAAAATATTTCATAAGAGCACTTGTGTTCGTAACTGTAAAAGTTGGTGTCAGTTAATCTAAATTTTTGTCATAACTGTTTTTTTTTTTTAATTTTAATTTCTCATGTGATATTTTAAAACCTATTGATTTGACTAGTTTTGCTAAATTAGTAATTGAATCATTTGACATAATCGAAATTCACATTTTATTTTCTGAATTAATTTTTTTTTCTATACTTTGCCTGAATTTTTATATTAAGGTTTTTCTTCTAATTGAGTTTGATATTTTCTAGGAATACATTGAGGGCTCATTTATTTTGCGATTATCCATCATAAATATTGAAAGAAACAAATTCTTGTGTAGGTATTACAATATATTATGAAACAGAACAACAACTCAAGTTGCATGGTTAATACAGACATTTGAGCAAAACTATAGCTCACTACGCATCTAGGAACATCTAACAAAACTTCAGCCGTCATCTGTAAAAGGCCGGTATTACGAATTCGGATTTCCCATAGAACCGATAGTTATAATGAAATCACCACTCTGACTGGGTACATGTATTCGGTATTCTACTTGACAAAGAGACGGGTTTGTGATTTCGTATTCAGATAAGAAGAACGGATGATAAAATTAAAATGTTTTAATGTTAAGGAGCAGTGGTGATTCGAGATATCTAGACTCACATCTGTATTTTTATGCACGGTTATTCCAAAAGCGTCATGGCCATCTTCGCGCCCCCTTCGCACAGCGGGGGTTGCGAGGGTCTACTTTATGCCACTACAATTAACAATTTGAGACAATTCAAAAGAAAATTTATAGGATTTCAATTGATTCAGAACCTCATGATATCAATAGTTATTTAGATTTTTTTTTATAAGTGAGAGTCTATTTGTTTTCTTCTTTCGTTCGCTAATACTATTTTGTTTGAATACTCTATTGTGAGTTTTTCTCGGAATGAAGATTGTATATTATCATTTTTATAATTAAATTATCTAAATGGAGGCCGTTTGTTCGATGTTACTGGAACACATCTTCAAACCACAGATAAGTGCAAATTTTTTATGTAATTTGCGTAGTCGGTCTATTTGACATTGACGAAAGTTGAAAACTTTTGTGAAACAAAATTCTACCTCAAATAAGACATAAGATGTCTGTTGAAGCGCTAGTTAAAAGAACAATAATAAATTATGGTTATTGCTAAAAACAATAATTCAAGACGAGTTTCATCATCAAATTTGGTGTTCTATCCAAGAAACAACACGGCTTTGATAGAGGCAAGAGTACAGAGCTGCAATTTTTGAATTCTTCCAAAATATAATTGTTTCCCTAGAAAACGGCGAGTTTCCTAGTGGACTTTTCATAGATTTTTCTATGAAACATGAAGTTTAGAGAATCATGTAGAGGTGTGTTTAAAATCAATGGAATTTTGACAATGCCAGGTCTATATGATTATAGAATTTTACTATTCTTTCATATGAACAGACATTATTTCCAAGGTTGTAAAAATGTAAATTCTATAAGAAGAATGTCTGAGTATTTTTTCCTGCACACAAACTTTCTTTAACTGAGCGGAATGTATTTTATATGTGTATAAAGTTATATAACACTCTACCCCATAAGGGATATCAATACTTATAGCATTTTCAGAAAAAAATATTTGCTTGATAACATTACTAGCAAGGTGAGAGGGTTTTTACTGGCGAATGGAGGATATAACTGACGAGCCGCAGGCTAGTCAGTTACCTCCTTCAGCCAGTAAAACCCGTTACTTTGTGTGTATTGTTTTATATTTTATTTGTTTCTCATTTGTAAAAAGGTTAGGTTAATTCCAAAAAAAATCTCAATAATTTATCGCAAATGTCGTAAGCTATGGAAGCGTTGCCATGAACATGTCTGTTTATTTTTCTTTACATTTGTTTTGGCAAAAGCGAAAATGAATGTACCAAAGGAAATTATTGAGGCAGTCAGCAGTGTAGCTTCAAGTTTATTACCTGCAAAATCAGCTTCAAGGTACGAGCGAGAATAAGAAGACTTCAAAAAGTGGCAACACAAAAATAGTGTGATTGGGGTAACTGAAGATGTTTTGTTGGTCTACTTAAATCAACTATCAGCTAGATTCAGCCCTAATATTTTATGGGCAAAATATTCTATGCTGAAAAGCTGCTTGGAAATGAAAAAAAAATGTCCCTGTTCGCAGGATTGTTTTCCTTAAAAAACTTACTGAAAAATATGACGTTTAGTTGTCATTTGCAGATTTCAAAAGGTAATAGCGTTTCTGAAACAATTAAATGAGCGTTATACGCCAAAAAAGGCCAAGGTATTAAGTGAAGAAGAGGCTGAACAATTTCTTTTACATCCTCCTGATGACCGGTGGTTGCTGGCGAAAATTGTAACAATATTTGGGATTTTTGGATGTTGTCGGTGTGACGAAATTCTCTCCTCAAACATGAATGATGAAGAGATGGGAAAATACATTATTGTGACATTGCGGCAAAAAAAAATTTAACAACAAGAAAATTCACCATAACTGATGATGGCTGCAGCTTCAAGCCCTGCATGTTATACAGAAAATATGTTTATATTCGGCCTTCTGGAACAGAAAGCCTAAGATTTTTTTTGACATACTGACATGGAAAGTGCATTTCCCTTAGTGCTGGTCAGCACACTATTGGTGGTGTCCCAAAGCAAATAGCGAATTATTTAGGTTTGAAAGACCCAAAGTTATACACCGGCCACTCTTTTCGCAGAACTGGAGCCACTATGGTTGCGGATTCGGGTGGAGATATTTTAGCACTAAAGCGTGCAGGAGATTGGAAGAGCACCGAAATTGCGTTATGTCGATGATTCGGTCAATAAAAAAAAGTGTCTAGCATATTATTTGGTAGTAAGGAGAGTACAAATGTTCTGCAGTCCTCGAGTTCAGCAGTTCCTGAGTCAACAGATAGTTCATCATGATCAGTATACACCCCTTTCATCATCAAAAATCTATGTTACTGGAAATAACAATTGTACCATGATTTTTATCATATATGACGATAAAACAAAATTTTCTAATGTAAATAATACTACAAACTTGTAAAAATTTTGCAAGTTGACTGCCTGTTTAACAAGTTACTGACTTGATAAAATAAAATTTCCTATAATTAATATTGATTTTTTGGTCACTGACGTTTACAAATGAGAAACAAATAAAATAAATATCTCCGAATCCACTTGACGCTTGTAGGGACCTTTTGGTACTTTCAATTTCAAGTCAAATAATCACATCCTATTCTAAATTTCAAAAAAATGTTTGAAACGTGTTGGGAAATACTTTTTCTTGAAATTTGCAAAATACACTCATTAAACATTAAACCCAATGGTTTTTCCTAACTGGTTGCAGAATAGTTATATGAACACGATGAACAGTATTTTTTAACGTGTTTCACACAAAATTTTTTCTAATTTTGAATAAAATGTAACTAATTCAATTGAAATTAAGGGTAGCAAAATGTTTCAACCATAGTTAAGTGAGTTCGAAGGTCAAGTGAATTCGGAGATAGCATTTTCCTCTTGGTTGCTCTGGATCTTTTGTGTCCTATATCGTCATTTTGATTGTCACAAAAGTGGAAAAGTATACACGTTTCTCTGTTCGCAGCTGATTCCTTAAATTCGCTTCAAAGTAGAATATAACATACTACAATGTTCAATTCAAAGAACGACGGACAGTGCGCCATCGAGGAAGCAGCTGAATCTGCGTTCCTAAGAAGTCAAGTAGCAAATATGATTTGTCCCTTGCCAAATTCTGTTTATGGTGTGAGCGAAATGGGATTTTTCAAGAAAAAAAAAGGAATAATAAATTCGACCTTGTGGAGCTTATAATCCATGAATTGTGCATGAAGAGATATATTGACATCACCGAGTATACAAATTTGATGGCTTTTTCAAAACGGCATTCTGAAGGTCACCAGCATGAAAAGTCGAAAATATTTAGTTAAAAAAACATTGCCCATTTACTGGAAGAAGATTTTTATAATCAACGTTTAATGGATAAGGTAGCATTGATCCTTGGAGTTTCTGGAGCTCACCAAAAAGATGAACTAACTTTTCTTCGCATAGAAAATGTAGTGTTTCACGAGAAATTTGCTAAAGTATTCATTCACAAGATGAATACGAAAGTATTTCGAGAAATACTATAAAAAAAAATTCTATAATTTATAAACAAAACATTGGCATAAATATTTTTGGAAAAAATTACATGGATAATACCCCCAAATCAAGGCTACTTAAAAAACTTTGTTGTCCTCTGCGGTCAATATCACCAGTTGTTTTGATTTTGTAATTGATATTTATAAACAATTTTTCCATTACGTGAAACAAGTTACTTAAATATTGAATCCGTTGAGCTTCATAACATGTAGTAGGTACAACTATTTTAATGACGTATAGGTAAAGTATGAGTAGTTTAGTGTTACAATGCTCCTTCATTTTTCACAATGAATGGCTGAATTCACATTACATTGTCAGTCGCGGAATATTTTTCATTTTCTGACTAGTTACGAACTATTTACGAAAATACGAACTAAAAGGTCGATGAGTTTGGAAAAGTATTGAAATTAGTAAAATATCTATTTCAAACATATCTCAGTTCAATAATTCTAACCACAGTAGTTTTTACGTTTTCTCTCCGGTTTTACTAATTTGAATAAAATACCATTTCCAGCGGAAGTGAAAGCGGTTTCTGGGATAAATTAACCCGATTCGATTAAAGGTTCCCAATTTGATGAATATATGCTATTTTATTCATTTATCGTATGGCAAGCACATCATTTTAGATCCGACAGAATCCGATGAAGATCTTCCGCAGGATGTTATACTTGGCCTCGCTTATTCCTTCTACTTTAAAACTGGCAAGTCCAAGATTTATTGTCAACTGCCCACGGAAAAGGCCATTTGGTGTGTACCTACTGTGCATTCGAGTAGGGATGTGCCTTTAGTACTTTTTCATTACCTTGCTGCCAGTTGGTACTAGTTCATTTAATTCACGTTTTACAATGTTA
>JARTUT010001845.1:0-77175 GCA_030674115.1 Micraspis discolor
TAACAAATGACATTCAATAAACAAAATATAATTATCTCCTTTTGTTCATACATTTATCCAAACCTTTGAAGGTTTCATCCCGGAACACTAAAGTGAATTATTATCATATCACTAATCTAGTTCAGCTTGGTTATAAGGTAAATGGAAAATGTTTACCAAAGCAATAATTCATTTCATGAAATAATAGTTTTCTTCAATTAATTAATTAACTTTCGAGGATCTGGTAGGTACATAAAACAATAACCTGGTTAGATAAAACACTACTTGCTAATAAAAAAATCTACGTCAATGAGTTATGAAGAAGAATTCATTTACGAAGAAGGAAAAACATTTAAATACTGAAAACAAATTTTGGAAGGTCTAAGATTCTCAAAACTAGTTTATCTTTTGACATATATTTCTTATGTATTCCAAACTTTTTACTGGCTATATGTTTGATAGGATATCTAGACTACCCCAAAATTCATCTTCCTTTGAGAATATTGCAGAAATTTCTTATCCATACTACCAAATAGAATTTCACAAAAATATCTTAAGAAATGTCTATAATATTGTGCTCACTACACTCAAATTAACTCAACCAATCAGATTGACTTTGAATATTATGAAGTATTGTTCCCAATATTCTACGAACATATATTCGGAAGCATATTTGAGGAAGTAAGCTAGATTGAACTAAAGCGCATTCCTGAAATAAATCATCAAAATCTGTTGAGGGTGCCAAAAGAGTACTTGTGAAATACGCTTTTACTCTAATCAGAAAATTTTCAATTTTTGTTCCAATTTGCATCGCTGCATAGCGTGTCACATATGTTTTCTTCCCCTTCGAAGAAGAAATGAAGCTTCTACCCTATAATCTTCCACAAAAAATTCTGGCGAAGCTACAATTTTTTGTTGGAGTGTTATGCAAGCATTCAACATATGCTTCAGGTCAGGTTCGAAAAATCGTATAGTTTGATAATTTGGATGATGTCCATTCCTATTGATCTGAATCATTGAAATTTTACAGTAATATTTTTAAGGACATAAGTGTAGTATGTTTTACTACATTACAAAAGCATTTAATTTAAATTATATTGTGAACCTGATATGACGAGTATGTTTTAGAAATAAGCACGGTTTAGCATGAGTTTTGAGAAGATTTCCTGGTTTGTTATTTGCAGGCATGAAATGTTGATCAAAAATTCTGTAGTTTTCATTGAGATATCTTATAGATTTCACCTCCAAATCTTCTCTTACAATTTTTTGCAACCACTTCTCCAATAATCGCTAGTTTCAGTATTAATCATTTGTTACACTTAACTCCCTACTTAGTGAAAATTTACAGAAATGAAAACTACACTTTTTTCCATATTTTGATGAACATCTTCGAACAACACATTTGCCACCCATTTCAAATTTTGAAATTCAATGCTGAAGTTTCAAGAGATTCATTTTGCAGCTGCTCGGAATTAAAACAAAAACCAATATTTTGTGAAAGTTCATATTTATAGCCAGGATGCACGAATTAGTTACAATAGGTTTTATTGTACATGCTTCATTGTTCCCCATTATGTCAGAAATTCTATTGCATAGAATTTATGGTCAGAAATTCCTTAGTTCCTTTCCACAATTTTTCATTCTATTTTCTGATTGTTCGATCTCGATTGACAATCTTTGGACACGTTACTATTGGCCAAAACATTGTAACGCTGTTTGTGGGGGTCTTTCCATCCCCTAGAAACAATTCATCAATAAGAAAAAGCTTGTCTTAACATTACTAACCATAAGGAAGTGTAGCAAATGAACGGATCCAAGATGCTGGCTGAAGAAAACCTCTGTCATAGGATTCGGTGAGCAAGTATTACATTTTCAATTCTATTAATTAGATACTTTTTTGTGAAAATTGAAGAATTTTTCGATATTGTCAGCTTTTTTAAAGTTTACTGTTTGCCTTGAAAATGACAGAAGATGTCTGTCGAAACGTTGGACAGAAGAACAATAATAGGTGATGGTTATTGCTCGAATTTATTCATTTATTTATTTGTTTATTTTAAATATACAATGTTCTACAGGTTAAACCCAGCTACAGAACAAGGTAAACAGGAACGAAAAACTAATTCTAAATATACAAAATACGACATGTAATACAAAGTCAGCCAAAATAGTATTACTTGATATCTGAGATGCTACAATAAAAGATATCCAAGTTAGGACAAACAGAATTACAGGCGTGACACAAATTATACAGAGGATAATATTTCAAAGTGTTAGTACTCGGTGTCGGCATTTAAAATGTGTTGTCCGCTCAGGAAGCAGGTCTTGGAACCAGAAAATTGATATTACTGAGTATGATAGAATCTTTAACCATCCCATTGATCAACTTGTGCATGAACAAGTAGTCCCGCCGACATTTCAGACTCTTCATGCCGTGTCTACTCAAAAGTAAATCCTGAGGGAAACCAGTGGGCGGATGCACATTGTCCTCTCTATATGATAAAAACTTGAGGAAACGTCGTTGCACCGACTCAAACTCAACAATATGGTTTTGATTGTAAGGGGACCATACTCAAGCTTCATATTCCAGCTTGGACCTGACATATGCGTAAAAAAGGATCTTCAATGTGGCTATATCCGAAAAGTCACGCTTTTGCAGCAGACAGAGGGGTATCAATATGTGGTGCAAACGGAAGTTTTGGGTCAAAAATCACTCCCAAGTCCGTCAACAACGCCGGACGCTCAAGCGAGTTACCATCCACAGTATAGTTGAAAGGAATTACATTTTTGTTATGTGTAAAAGACATGACATTACACTTCTTGACATTTAGATTCAATCGGTTACTTTCGCACCATTCAACAACGCCCAGCAAATTGATGGAAAGCCGCTGACATTCGAAGGCATCCCTCACCTCAAGGTACATTTTGAAATCGTCCGCAAATAGCAGACAGTTAACATCCACCACATCGGCTAAATTATTGATGAAAGTTATGAAAAGCAGTGGTCCAAGGTTACTGCCCTGTGGCACTCCCGAAGTACTCGAAAATACCACAGACCGCACACCGTTGAACTCAACATATTGCCGCCGGTCAGACAAGTAGGACTTAGAAAGATTTATGAGATTGGAGCAAAAGCCAAATTGGAACAACTTCGTCAACAAAATTCCATTGTCCATTGAACGGAACGCTTTTGAAAAATTAGTATACAGGACATCGGCCTGGGATCTTCTCTCAATTATCTCAGAAACGAACTGTGCTATACTAAGAAGGTTGATAAATGTTGAACGGCCTTCGACAAAACCATGCTGAAAAGGTCTTCTTCGATTACAGACTAGAGAATATAACCAAGTGTAAAGGAGGATCTCAAATGGTTTGCTGAATTACAGATTATTGATATCGGTCGGAAATTAGAAATATCAAATTTGTTGCCCTTTTTGTGAAATCACTTTTGTGATTTCATTATAAGAAAATGCTTTTAACACTTTAACTTTTTGTGAACCGGGCGAACCTTAGAAAGTTTCCACGCAGCGGGAACCATGCAACGTCTCAAACAAATATTGAATAAGATTGTGAGAGGATACGCCAAGACACAATCCTTGAAAATTAAGGGGGGAATTCCATCCGGACCCATAGTCATAGTTGGTTTCATCTTCTTCAAAACCGTAAAAACCTCACGTTCCTAAAATAATGCAACATTGATATTAGTTATGTAAGGATCGTCAATTTCTTCAAAATCCGCAGTACTAGTAGTAAACTTTTCAAAAAAAATCAGCAAAGCTATCAAGTATGTCTAATGGTCCATCGACTAACTGCCCATCATAAAACATCTGACCAGAGACACTTGTTGAACCCTTCTTATTATTTATAAATGACCAAAATTTTTGGGGTTATTTTTTATATTCCGTTCAGATCTCTCCACTAATGCTCAGTAGGCATTAGCTGTAACTAATTTAATTTTGGCTCGCAGACGGACGAATTCCTCTCCAGCAGTGACATAATCATTCCTTTTGAATAATTTCCAAAATTTCGCCTTCAAGCGAATTAAACGAATAATCTCCTTAATGAACCACTGCGCTTGTTCTTATAAGTTCGAACGGGTACACAACGATCAAACACGCTATAGATTCTGTTATAGAAATTGGAAGCGTCATCGGGACTGTCGATATTCGCCAGGGAGGTCCAATCAATATCCGCAATGAGATCATACATGAGAAAAAAATTCGCTTTGCTAAAGTCGTATTCGTGCTCGTAACAGGTTATGAAATTAGGCTTCAAACTGTGTGAAATAATTCTACACGAGATCCATCATAAAATTTTTTTATCCACATTACATATTCCTTTGTGATATTTAAGTCTCAATGTGTACCTGTCATCATACAAGGCACTTTTTCATTATGGTAGAATGAATAGAAAATAAGATAAATTTCCAATACAAAGCTTCAATACATATTTAGCGTTCCATTGTGTTGCTTGGTCTCTGAAATCTCGGATTCTCCGACTTTAAATTTTTACACTAGAAATTCTTCTGAATGAGGAAACATTCACCTATTATGAAACATCGATTGAAATGAAAGAAAAAACATTTCCTTTTTCTCACATATTTTGAGTAAAAGTTTTACATGTAGGTGCATAATATACATTGTAAACTCCAGAATATTATCATTGACAGACTCCACTACAAGAAGGCATATATTGCTTCTGACGTACCTAGTGATTACCGATATTATTTTTGGCATCATGAAATCGATAACTATTAAGTTTCAAGTGAAGATATTTCCAAATATTTCACAATATCGGATGACAGATTATCCTTCTGATGACTATCATTCACGGTATCGAAATAACACTAGACAACCGGCAACGTCGTGATACGAAGATTTCCGAAAAATGTCGGAAAGCAAACGTACCAACGCAAGAATTTTAAGTCATGGATAACTGATGAGTGAGTAAATCAAAATGAAAAGAGAATACTAGACGCGCTAATGAAATATTCAAACCGATCCGCCCTTCTACTCCTGTGGGTTCCGTTACAACCACGTGCGTACTTCATTATCGGCTTCAGGTATGTTCCATAGCGCCGATATGTAAATGTGAGAAATAAACATTAATGATATACCAAACTATGTATTTTCAGACAGATATTATTCATTTCGCCTCACGTGCAATCGTAAATTTATCCCAGAAGGCCGGTTTCTTAGCACAGGTCAGTGTTACCAGTCTTGTGGAATTCGATGAGTATCGTTTTAAGGATTACTGAACTAATAAAAATAATTCTGATTGATTATTTCAAATAATCTATTTTTAGAAATTTTCTCTGGCAACTTCCAATGTAATGAGTGAGTTATTTTGCTGCCTTGTTCCTGGTGGAAAAGCGAGCTATCATTTTCCAGAAATGTTTGTCATGTTCGAATATCGAGCAAAAAATAGTCACAAGCGATTAGATTTGAATTTGTGGTGCAGAATTCATGGTTGGAGTTAAATGTTCAAAGAACCAGTTTCTATGCAGTAAAATTCGAAGATGAGCTGCAATGTTCATCTTCACATGACAGCATCAATAACATTGACACCGTTCCTACGCCTTTGGTGCTAGAGGAACAGCGTGCTATAAATTTTGCCCAAATGTTTGCCGTTTTCGAATATCGAGCCGAAAATGGTAACAGTCAATTGGTTTCGACTTCCCGATAAAGAATTCCGAGTCCACTTAATAAGATCCAGTCTTTATAATGAGTAGTGTTATTTTTCTCCATCTTCCCAAAGAGTCTATTGTTGTTCCTATTTGAAAAAAAAATGATGCTCACGACATTGCAAACTACAGACCTATCTCCATCCTTAGTGTGTTCTCTAAAGTATTCGAACGGATCGTCTTCAATAGAATGATGAATTATTTAGACAAATATCAAATACTTGATACCGCACAGCATGGCTATCGATCAGGCCGCTCTACTCAGTCAGGAGCTCTCTATTTTGATGAATTTGTCTATGAATATCTCGATGATGGCCAAGTCGTAGCGGGGTTATTCTTCGACCTCTCACGGGCGTTTGACAGCCTCTCTTTCGAATTTCTCGTCGACAAATGTTATAGTTTAAGTTTTAGGGGAGTGTTCCTAAATTGGATCTCCAGTTTTCTCGAGGGTAGAACAATACCTGTCAGTGAATTGAATCACGGTGTACCACATGGTTCGGTTCTGGGACCGCTTTTGTTCCTTATCTTCATCAATGACTTACCGGTCAGTTTGAGGAACTTGGTGGCGAATTCTTCTGAAATTCCAGCCGCATTCAATGTTATCGAGTTGGTTAGAATTCTTCTATTTGCTGATGATACCTCGATATTAGTTGCTGCGCGGACCTTTAATGATCTGCAGAAGTTTTGTCAACGGTTGGTGCGGTGCTTCGTCGATTGGTGTCATTCTAATGCCCTGATGATAAACAAAAAAAACCCAGTGTGTTCATTTCTCTTTAAGCAAAAGCTTGTCATACACCATCTCAATGAAACTATTTTGTCGGCTGAGTACTCAAAATTTCTGGGAATCTATATCGATTCCAATCTGAGATGGGTAACACATGTGGATCACTTATGTAAGAAACTCAATAGTTCTTATTATGCAAAAAGTAGAGTCAAAAACTCACTTCCTCCAAGTTGCATCATAAATATTTTTATTTTTTTTTTTATTTATTCAACAGGGAAACATACACAGGTAAACAAATACCCAGAAGAATATTCACAAATAAATTGAGTACTTACAGAGGTACACAACAAATATTCCAACTAAACTAGTGTAAACTTAATACTATAGTGTCAAAAAAGAAAGAAAAAGAAAACAAATACACTGCATTTTCCACTACATAATTTCACCCCCCCAAACCATTTGAAAATCTCATGTAGTAACGTCTTAAATATTTCCCTAACTGCCCTCACATCAAGATGAAAGATATCTATTGTAGTTCTAAAATAGTTGCACCGTTCAAGTACTCTTATAATAGGGGAATTTTTGGAGCTGTTAGTAGCCCTCAAGGGCAGGACGAAGGTGTCCAACTGTCTTAACCTCCTCAATGGAGCATGTAGGCAAAACTGCGATATAAGCCAAGGCGATTCCAACCGATTACAGAGCAACTTATGAGCAAATAATACATCACTCATCACACGTCGGTTTTCCAAACTTATCATATTGAAATGTCTCAACCTTATAACATAATTTCCAGGATCACCCCCATTCAAACATAAACCACACCTAAACGCTATAATACGGAAAAAATTTTTTGGACTTTTCAAGTCGCTCTATATAGGTTATATAGTGGGGATTCCATACAACCGAAGCAAAGTTCAACTTACTGAACACATATGAATAATAAAGGGCGATAACAGATCTATTGTTGGAAAACGATCTACTTTGTCTCAATATGTAGCCAAGCATCTGTGCTGAAGATGTTACAATATTGTCAATATGTAAATTGAATTTCAGTTGGTAATCAAATGTTACACCCAAATCTCGTACGTGATATAGACGCGTCAGTGGTGAATCCATAATTGAATAAGGGAAGATCACCGGATTTTTATTTCTGGTGAAACTAATTATGTGACATTTGCTAACATTTAGGAACAAATCAGCCCCCGCACAATACATCGAAAAGCTTTCAACGTCCTCCTGCAAAAGCTGGCAGTCATCTGAGTTACGAATCCTCATGAAAATCTTCAAGTCATCGGCAAACAACAATATTCTGCATATCTTGAAGCATTTTACTATGTCATTGATGTAAATAATGAACAATAAAGATCCTAAATGAGATCCCTGCGGCACCCCAGAGGATGCAGTCATATACCGCGACTCAAATCCCTCAACAGATACATACTGTGACCTATTGCTCAAGTAGGACTCAAACCATCTCAAGAGAGATCCGCACACTCCAACCCTGTATAATTTTGCGATAAGTATCTGAATAGATATTTTATCAAATATTATCAATATATACTATAGGCTTGTCGAACGTCACTTATCTCACAATATCATGCTCTGGGGTAACTCAACTGATGTTGGAAGAGCATTTATAATTCAGGAGAGGATTTTACGGTTGATCTTCAACGTTCCTCCGAGGTCCTCTTGTCGTCCTATATTCATAGAGAATGGTATTCTTACAGTTGCTTGCATTTACATTTTTAGATGTCTGGTTTATGTTAAGGAGAATGAGAGCGGTTTTACAAGACTTTCAAGCTTTCATAGCTATAACACTAGAAATGGTGAATTGTTCCATATTCCGAAGCATAATACCACCAGGGTTGAATATGCACCCACATATCAGTGCATCAAACTTTTCAATCATCTTCCTAAATGCGTTAAGTCTCTAGAGCTGAAATAATTTTAAAAGATAAGTTAAGAATAAACTTGTTGAGCAATGTTTTTAGAGCGTAGCTGAGTATTTTCAGTCATAATTTAGATGTTATTGGAGATGGCACGACAAGGGCCTTTGAAAGTTAAACGAAAACGAAATAGAAAATTAATAATGAAATTCGGAAATAATATGAAAAATGACTCGAAAGAAAGGCGAATGCTGGAGTATCGACTGCTGCCTACCTGGTTTCACAGTACGGCTGAATGAACTTTGTCCAGGCACTCACGAGCGAGAATAGTCACTTTTTCACTAGAGTTCGAATTTGTAGAATTAACGAGAAATTCATTTATTGCGAAGAAAAGTGTTGCACTGCACCGGACGAGCGCGGCTTCAGTAATGTCTTTGTTCGACATAGGTCATATGCTCCAACATATGTTACGCGTTTATCGGAAAATGATATGAACATATACAGAGTGTAGAATTATTGAATCGAGCAAGCAACTCGGAATATAAATGAATGAATTTAACTACTAAGTTGCAGTTACAGGAGATATGATTGTTATTGTGTAACTTTGTTTTTCTGATCCGTCCTATACATATTTGTATATATGTCTGAAAGGATTAATAAATATTATAATCATTATTATTATTATAGTCTCTATCATACGAATGAGATGAGCTCAGGTGCTCATATTTTCAGCATAGGCTAATAACACAAATCTCGGTCAATTTCTTATTGAACCAAATCCGTAGAATAGTTCAGCAGTTATGCGGATCTGAAATTTGGTTACCTTCATAATTGCCAGAATACTCATCCCATGAATGTCTAACATGAAAATGTTTTAATGATGTATCGAATAGGTTAACAAAATTTTATAGATTAATAATGTCTCATAAGAGATTCACAGAACTTGGAATGTACATTGAGGTTATCGAGTTCCAGGACATCCATTAGTTTCAGCATTGTACTGAGATATTTCAAGAAGCTATAAGTTTACCATATTTGAAGAGCACAGGACATAAAAGATGTTTTCAGTTCATAGAAAATATACGAAATCATAGGAAACTTAATACTAAATGAATATTTTTCTTCGGAGATGAAGAGATGAGTATCAATTGATGCAAAGAGATATTCACTAAAAATTTAGGTAGCCAGAGATATGAAGGGACTTAATTGGCATAGAATATTTTCAACATAAAATTTCGAAAATTCAATTGAAAATATTATGAAAGAAATATTATGTAAATATTTTTGATTTTTGTGAATTGTCTATGTCATTTGTTTCAGTATCACATTGTTGCAAACTCTAGAGTTGAGTAAGCTGAATAAGGACATATTGATTGATATAATCATGACAAATATTATCCCAGATAGAGTTCAAGTTAGTGATTATCTGAGAAAGTTTGTGGATGGTCAGTTCTCTTTTGACACAGAAACTTTTTCGAAATCTAGTGAGGATAACCTCAAAATAACAAACGAGGTTGACCAGCTAAAATGTTCGTTGAAGATAGCGATTGTGGAGCGAACGGCATTGGAAAGGCTAACTTGGGAGCTTGAGAGAACCGTTGGTAACCAGTTTATAATATCTCTTTTCAAAAGGAAAATCGGAGTAATCCGGGATCAAGCAAGGTACAGTCATGCGATGCGGCCGGTTCGAAAGAAATTTCTGGGAAAACACGGCGAAATATTAATTAGCCAGTTGAGGATGGTATACCGTCTGTGATTCCGTCACCCGGAGCTGGGTCTGCTGCAATATCTGGGGACAACAGGGTTCATGGGAGCTCACGTCATTTTCGGGTGCTGTGAGGCGAGCGTGGCTCCATGTTGGACGCGTGGCACTGGATACTGATCCCGAAAAAATCAAGACTTATTTTTAAACAAAGTTTCCTGGGAAATCGTTCACCGTGGAAGCTTTACCAATGAGAGACGACGCACAGAGTATTTCCTTCAAGGTTAGTGCAGAAAGTGATATGCTGAAGGAACTGAACAGACCAGATGTTTGGCCAAATGGAGTAGTGGTAAGATGATTCAGGTTTTTTCGAGGGCAGCGATCCCTTGATCCCTTGAGTAACCACACATCTGGTGTCATATATAAGGCTGCTGAATCTCAACATTTGGAGTTTAAGGGGAAAACTTGGACAACTTAAGGTTTTCATACATAATTTTAACTGTCCAGAAATCCTGTGCCTGACGGAGTCATGGCTGGAGACTGAGAAGCTGGATTCTATCAAGGTTAATGGTTATAAAGTAGCAGGATCCTACTGTCGGTCTTCCATGGTTGGGGGTGGCCTCCACGGTCTCCCGACCTAACTCCAATGGGTTCTCACAAATAGGGTCATCTCAAAGCCTTGGTGTATTCCTCTCCGGTTGATACTAGAGAGGAACTCCTTCAGAGAATCACATTTTATTGTGATGAGATAAGGAACAACGCTGGGTACAGCAGTACTCTATTCGTCGTTCGATAGTTGCAAGCTCACGATCAATAAAAATTTTCCAATTTGAAAATATTCTGGGAGTTATGTTTTCGAACTGTCTAGACCTATGCTTAAAATTAATTTATTGTTCAATTTTCGTGATCATTATTTCTAAGGCGGGTTTCTAAATAATTTCCAGAAAAACATGGCTCAGTTTGATAAAAATAATTTTTGTTAAGGTGACTTTCTGAGACAAACCTGCATTTTTTTTAAAACAAGTAATTTCGTCGGATTGAATAACCAAAACTGAAACGTTTCTGTTCCTTGAATGTCATTCGTACCACACTTTGCTGCAGACAAAAAAATTAGAAATCATCGTTTCTCTGCAATAAAAACATTAGTTCATTAAATTTGTTTCTTGAAAACGGTTGATTTTATCGACAAAGAACAATAGTATTTTTTCATTAGCACCATTTTCAAAGTATCCTTTTTTTTTCAACTCCTCATCATTCAGGGTGTTAAAATTAAATATGTCAGCAATAAAATGTACAACCTAGTCCGCTCCTGATAAACGAAATGAATAAATGAACTAATTATGTTTAAAGGGCAATTTTTTGAGAGATCCTTACTACTGTTTATCGTATCAAATATTCATTAAATTATATCAAGTATTTTTGCCGGCACCTTCTATTTTCTTTAACTACTAGAACAGCATGCTATCTTTGTGCCCGAATGTCTTTAATTTTTCAAAAGCAAACCGAAAATAATCTCAATTGATTGGATTCGACTTGATGAAGAATATACGTGGTGAAAGTTGAGTATGCTCTGCTATTCACTTTCTATCTTCCAAAGATGCTAGAGTTTTTCAGAATAATAGGTTGCCTCTTTAAAGTTCAACTTTACACCACCAAGGACGTGCGCCATGGATAGGAACAGGTGGTAATCACTTGGAGCTATGTCCGGGCTATATGGTGGATGCGATAAAACCTCCCATCCGAGCACTCGTAGCTTCTGATGAGTCATCAACGAAGTTTGAGGTCTGTCGTTGTCCTGGTGGAACACTACACCCCTCCTGTTGGCCAATTCTGGACGTTATGGTCGATCGCCTGCTTTAAACGATCCAATTGTTCGCATTAGGTGGTAGAATTAAACGTCTGGCCATATGGGAGCAGCTCATAGTGGATGATTCCCTTCCAATCCCACCAAACACACAGCAAAACCTTCCTGGCCGTCAATCGCGTCTTGGCGAATGTTTGGGACGATTCACCTGCCTTCGACCACGACCGTTTTTGCTTAATATTGTTCCATGTGATCCAGTTTTCGTCGCCAGTCACCATCCGCTTCAAGAATGGGTCGAGTTCGTTCCGTTTCAGCAGCATATCGCAGGCGTTGATTCGGTCCAGATGTTTTTTTTTGCGTCAAATCATGCGGCACCCAAAAATCGAGCTTTTTTCTGTATTCAACTTTCTGCAGATGGTTTAAAATCGTTTGGTGACTAACTCCCATCTCCTGGGCCGAGATGCAACATGCCGGTCTAACTCGATGTATTCTATGATTTGACAGGTATTTGTCGTTACAGGTCTTCCGCCGGCTGGCTTATCTATGGTGTCGTTATCACCGGCTCTGAATCGTCGAAACCATTCCTCCGCGGTTTGAACTGATAGAGTACAGATTTGACTTAAACGAAGGAATTATGTTAATAATATTATGTTAATAGCTCGGTCAAGTTCGTTATTGGGCCAAATCCATTCAAATGTTTAGTAGTTATAAGTATGCAGAATCAATAACTTCTATGATATCCACCAGATCTATTCGGAACTGAAGAATTATTTGAATAGTGTTGAAAGCTAGTAGTCTACAAAATTTTTTCAAATCACCTAAAAATTTGAAGAAACAGAAAAAATTTCTTTGAATCATCGGATTATTCAAAAGATCTCACCAAAAATTTCTGCACATAGGGAGCTCATTCATAACTTACATATGTTGAAGATTCATTTTCGTACACTGAACCCACGAGAAGACATTTTTGTTTTTTGTGTAATGAAGTCTCAAAACTTCATAGGTAAAATTAAGAATGGAAAATTTCTTCTTGAACTTAATAAAGGTAAAAATCGAGAGTTGATAAATTAGAGTTTGGTAATCTTCATTGATTATTCCATAAGACATCTTATCTTTTCATTAAAATTCCTGGTCATTTCTAAAACGAATTCGTTTTGTTTTTTATATCAACAGTGTTGACTAGATTCAACAAGAAGTGAATAAACAATATGGAAAAATGTTCGGATAAATTGAGAACTCAGAAATCAAGGTAACCTTTCAATAATTCATTTTCTCATTTCTTCTGTTACGAACAACAAAATATTTGACGCTTCTTACGCAATGCAATTCTCGTCCACAGATACGGCAAAATGGCACAACCTGTTATTGACTTTGAGGGGAGTACCTACTGGCGTAGGTGATATCACTTGCATTTTATTTAATATCTTCGTGAATATTTTTATGAATTCCACTCCACTCCAAGGAGTGAAAGAGAAAGAAAACAGGTATAGTATTCAACTCGGTGTAATGGTTATAACATAAAAAATTATCTGCGTTTGTTATGATATACATTAGTTCTTGTTGATTAATAGATTGCAATTTTCTGTGTATCCTATGTATAACAATAGATTCACCCCAGCTCTTCCTGGATTGATCATTTCCATTAAGAAAGGGAAATGTATAATAATTACCAAATTATCTCACATTCTTCGATGCAGATCAACGTAACTGATATTTCCGAAAATAGACATTGCCGGTAAAAGGAACGGAACAGGAATTAACATTCGCAGGGAAATCTGGAAAATCCATTTGGGAACACAGTCTAAGATATTTGCGAATAATGGACGGAAGTATTTACACAGTTTTTACACTCCCCTTTTTTTTTCAGAGGGATTTATAACACGATGAACTGAAGGAAATCGAAAGTCAATTACGCCGTTATGACGCCAGGTCCGGATTCAAGTGTAGTTTCATGGGGCGAATTATAAATTTTCGGATTTTTACTCAGAAGTGATGAATTTCCAATAATAATATTATGTGAAATACCAACGTCTTCTCCTATTACATTATGAGGTCTTTTACAAGCAGTTATCACAACAACCATTAGTCATTATAACGTCATTATCTGTCTGTTTCAAATCTGAAATTTCCTTCCAATTTTCCATATTAATTTATCACAATTAGAACATTTCTCCGGCAATAGAGAAAAATCAATCACTTATTGAGATTTCACGAGCTATTAAACCCGACGTGTTCGCCATTTGGCAACTGTAACAAGAATAATCATAGATAGCCATGTTGTCGAATCTTCAAAAAATACTTCCAAATTTTTCCATATTTCATCACCCTCAAAATTTTCTTTGGTTCTCCAAGGATTTATCAAGACTAAATTAAAAGGTTTCACCGTCCTCGATTTTTAAACAAAACACAATTCATTTCTGCGCACTTGTTCCTACTGGAACAGCGTGCTATCGGTTTGTCCAAATGTCGGTAATGTTCAAATGTAAAGCCAAAAGTGGCCTCAATCGATAGGTTCCTGATGAAGAACCCGTGGTGAAACTTAAATATCCCTGGATAGCTGACCGACCGTCTTCCATCTTCCGAAGAGGGAGATATTATATTGTCAGAATAGGTCAGTGGTTATTAGATTTATGAAATATGGAACAGGAGATTCAATTACGAAAGTTATAAATAATAACCATTTATTCAAATATTTGTTGGGATTTTAGAATCCAACAATCGGCCGAAACATGTGGAAGAATTAATATGGAAATAAATTGAGAAATTTTCTCTAGCCAGAAGACAAGTATTGAAAATCCAGTGCCCAGAAGAATTCAAATATCGAATTGGTACAAGAAATCGGCTTATGAATATAAACCTTTCATAGAGATGAAGGAAAAAGCTAAATTAGTTGTTTTGTAATGTTTGGGTGAAATTTTGATCATTTTTCTCCACATTGTGGAGAATTTTTCTCTTCAAAAATTAATTACATAAATAATCATAGATGGTCTAGTTCAATAAATTGAATATAAACTAATTATTGAAGTAATTCATATCGAAAAAATTCAGGATTAAAACCAAAAAGAAGTAGGTACTAGTTTTCCTCTAGAGGACTACTAAAAATCATGGACCAGTCATCAAAATCCAGTAATTTGCCAGAAAACAATGTTCCATCCGTTAACAAAAATTCATTGCAGACCGTCAAAAAAGGAAATTTCGACTGAAGTTATTGGAAATCCATCAGTAAGCATACAAAACGGATTTTCATTTCTGCCATAGAAATCAAATGAGAACAATACATGCTCAGCAACACATATAATTTCAAGAACTCCATCAATTTTTATACACGGTGTAACAAATTACCCAAAAATGAAAAGAAAATTAACATCAGTGATAGATGACGAACAATTCTATACCAAAGCTTTATCAAATAGTTCAGTCAATCTGTACATTTGGTGCGGGTATAATTACCCGCTCGATGAAATTTGGTACACTTGTTGAAAATGATGTAACTAGGCTACCTATGCGATGGCCTTGCTGAAATGTTAGCGGTTTTTTGAAAAACTCAAAAAAAAGTAAAACAATGCATTTTTCTCGAATTGTATGCATCGTACAGAAAATTTTATTGAACAAAAAATGTAGAGGACGTTGCAAACAACACAACAAGAATGATACAAAAAGCAGCGTTAGAAAGTATTTCACACACTCAAGGAAAGGAGAAATTCAAAAGAAAATACCCCTTCAAATTCGGGAACTGCTGGTAGAAAAACGAAGAGCAAGAGGGAAATGGCGAAGATAATGGAATCCGCTTGACAAAAGAATACTTAATCAAATCACCAGAAAACTACGATAAGCCTGCAACTACATAAAAATTTTCAATTCCAGCACTATATGTATACAGAATATTAATGAAGTCTATTTACACTATAGGCTTAGTTTGTTCGAATTGATGAAGAATGTTTATATAGTTTCGTTTCTTTTTTTGGTATCCATCAGAGTTCAACTTTGGTCTCACTTCTATTCATACTCTTCATAAACGACCTACTTGATGATATTGAAAGTTTTGGCTTGATGTTTGCGGACGATCTGAAGTTGCTCCTCAAAATTATTGGTTATGATGACTGTGTCACTCTGCAGTCTGCTGTGGATCATTTAGTTTCTTGATGCCGTCGTAATCATTTGAAACTTAATATTGATAAATGTCATGTAATATTCTATACCCGAAAGAAAGAACTAATAAAGTATGAGTATGAGGTGGAGGGTAAAGTCCTGGAAAGTGACATGTCGATTTTTAAGTATATATAATTTATTTGTTGAATTAATTTCCCTGTAGTTCGATCATTGAAATGAGCATAATATTTGGAAAGCAACCAAGAAATTCAGAAGACCCACATTGAAAAATTATCCGATTGAAATGACCAATAGTGAATAGGCTGTCTCAGAGAAGAAAAATGCCATACATTTACCGAATATTTTGCGACAAATGACCACTATCCTAGTATCAGCGATGCAGAAGCTGAAACCATTTGGAAAGCTACGAAGAAATTCAAAAGACCCATATTGAGGAAATCTCCAATTGAATTCTCAGGTAAAAAAAAAGGATGCAACACATTTTTTAAACATCTTGCACATATCTCCACAACAGATTTTCCCTATCCTGGTGTCGGCGATGCAGAAGTTAGAACTTTTCTGAATGTTCCATGTCAGATGTCTTTGCCAATTAAAGCTTTCACTTCAGCAGAAGTAGCCAATGAGATGAGAAGACTAAAAAAAAAGAAGGCTCCTAAATACGACCTCATAACGGCCGATATTCTGAAAAAACCTACCCAAGAAATTTGTTGTGCTGCTCACAAAATCATTTTGTGAAATGATGAGTATATTTTATGTCCCCATCATATAGAAGTATACTGAGATTATAATGATACCCAAACCTTGTAAACCAGAACAGAATGTGGAATCATATGAGCCTATAAGTCGTCTGCTAATTCTGGGTAAGCTGCATGAGAAGTTGCTTTTCAAGCTGAAGGATGACATGGATATGCACTAACTGGTACCAGAATTCCAATTAGGTTTCCGAAAAACCACTCAAGAACGCATCAGGTCCATCGCATCGTGAACACCATCCCAATAAGCTTTGGAAAAAAATTTTGCTCAGCAGTGTTTCTGGACGCATCGCAAGCATTCGTTAAGGTATCACATAACGAACTTCTATACAAACACAAACAATTTCCCTCACAGCCGTAAAACATAATTCTGAAGTTTTATCTAGCAGACCGTTATTTTGCAGTGAAGTATGGGGAAGCAATAACCACTTCTGTCAAAGTCAAATCCGGAGTCCCACAGGGAAGTATTTTAGGACCCCAATTAGATATCATTTACACTTCGGACATATCAGAAAATCAAAACAACACCATAACATCTTTTGCAGACGATATAGCTATACTTGCATCAGATGAAAACGCTGAAACAGTTTCCACACAATCGAAAGAACACCTGGATGACCTTGGGCTGTGACATCGAAAATGGCTACTCAACATCAATGAGGCTAAGTTGGTTCAAGTCACATTCACTACAAGAAGAAATATAAATACCTCTGTCAAAATATTAGAAAAAGAAATACCAGTCGACATCAATGCTAAGTATCTCGGCATACATCTAGAGCGCCTCAACTGAAGACAACACAATAAGGCTAAAATGAATTAAATAAATCTGAAATTCCGAAAAATGTATTGGCTTATAGGCAGGAAGTCCAAATTACACCTTCAAAATAAATTGCTACTTTACAAAGCGATCATCAAAGCAATATGGACGTATGACATCCAATTCTGGGGTTGCGCTAAACCATCAAATATTGAAATTATCCAAAGAGTACAATCAAAAATAATACGTGAATTGGTTGATTCCCCTTTGTATTTCTCCAACCATACCATCCATAAAGACTTAAGAGTCCCATATGTTAGCACAGAAATAGAAGATCGCTCAAGGAAATATCTGATCATAACTGAGAACCCATCAATGTTAAATACTTTCTATTAGTCCCTACATGCAACACATTTACTTTTTGAAGGTAGATTGCAAATTTTAATAAAAAAAAAGTCTATAATGAAACCTAATTTTTGGCCCTCTTGTTCACCTGAACAGAGCTTAGAGATTTGTGCAAATGTCGGTATTTTTCGAATATTTGGTTAAGATTAATATTAATCTTTTCGTAAAGATTCGTTGAACAATTCGTGGTCAAAATCGATGATGTCAGTCCGTCTATAGGCAGAATATTATTTCCGAACGAAATGAGCTAGAGGACTGAAATTTTCAGGGTGGGTCGGTAAAACGAATAATAATAGAAATTTATTTTCAGAATTATCATCATTGACAACAAAATGAGAACAAGTCAGTTAAGAAAACGAAACTATCACCTATCAGTTATACAATTTCCCAAATAATAATCTCTAAATTCTGTGAGTGAATAAGGTTCACACTTCAATATAAGCAAAAGTAATGTCTCACGATATAGATTATATGTTGTTATGCATCTTATGGCCTTGGGAAGTAAATTATACAATTCAATAGCCATATAGAGAGTACCTCGCTCTGTATTGGAGTACTTATGGATTGGATAGAAATATTCATGTGTTTTTCTAGTCAGATTTTTGTTTTCATATTTTTCAAAATAGTGAGGATGTTTGCGTAAAAATAATAATACCTTATAAATGTACAACCCAAAAAATGTTAAAATGTTGTTTGCTTTGAAGAAGCCCCTACAGGATGATCTAAACTTAATATTAAACATTGTTCGTACAGCATATTTCTGTGTTATAAAGATGCTCTCTGCTCTTGAGCTTGATCCCCAAAAAACAATTCCATAAGATAAGACAGATTGAAAGTTAGCAAAATAAATGGTCTTTAAAATATTTACATCTACATGATTTTTGACAGCTTTCAAAGTATATATGACTGAATTCAACTTAGATGTTATCGTATCACAATGTTGCATCCAATTCAAATATCTATCAACAAATATTCCGAGAAGTCCAGTATTTGAGTTTGCTGTGACCACACTATCGCTGTTGGTTTTATCCGAATTTACTGCTAATGCATTATTGAAACACCAGGTTTCAATCTTTTAGAAGGCAGTTTTCAGACCAAGTGTAACTTGCTCAGCTTCTTTAGATGAAACGATAACATTTGTGTCATCGGCATATAAATAGGCGTCGATCCCAAAATCATTAAAGGTCTCAACCGGGTCACTTATTTGCTCAAAAGTATCTGGGAGGTCATCATCGTAGACAATAAATAGCGTTGGTCCCAAAATAGTTCCCTGTGGTATTCCTGTAGTTATTGTCACTTCAGATGAGAAGAGTACCTCGTCATGAACCTCCAATACAATCTTCTGTTCTTTTCTGTTCTTTTCTTTCCTTCGAGTAACTCGAAATTAATCTTAATGGAATACCTCTGATCCCGTTCCTTTCTAGTTTCTGAAGAAGTATACTGTGGTCAACACAGTCGAACGCTTTGGACAAATCAACGAACAGTCCATCAGGTATCTTATCTTCCTCTAGGGAAAAGAAAATTCTCTGTGTGAACTCGAATAATGCTATGTCAGTACTTCTACCTCTGGTGAAACCGTGTTGACTGTTTGATAAGATGTTAAATTTTAGGAAGAAATTCAGCATTCGATCTACAAGGATTTTTTCAAAAAATTTGCAAAGGATGTTATCAAGCGTATCGGTCTGTAGTTGGAGAAATCATCGGGATTGCCCTTCTTGTAGCATAGCTTCACTAGTGTTGTCTTCAATGTGTCAGGAAATATCCCACTTCGAAGAGATGAATTTATAATGAAGCAGATTGGTGTAATGAGGTTCGAAATATGCTTTATTACAGATAAAGGAATACCATCATATCCCGAGGAGACTTTGTTTTTCATTCTATTAACTGTTGACAATATCTCAACTTCGTCTACGTCGAATATGTAAAAGGATTTCGGTTGGTTTTTAGGACTCACGTGTTTTGGCTTGGATACAAATCTCATGTTAGAAGCAATATTGGAGAAGTGGTGATTGAAGTCTTCTGCCAGCTGAGACAAATTACCATGATGCAAATATTTCTGGGGGAGTTTGAGGACAGGCTTAGAGGTTTTCTTGGTGACATCTTTTATGATTTTCCATACAGCTTTAGACTTATTTTCAGCTCTCTCAATAAGAGTATTGTTTGATGTTCTCTATTGGGAGTACAACTTGTTGTCATATGCTCTCTTTGCTTTCCTATACTGATCCAAATATTCGGGTTTGCATCTAGATTGGATGAATAGTATATCCAATTCATTTCTAAGCACTTGAAGTTCTTTGGTAACTCGCCTTTTCTTTCCTTTGTTCAAATCTATAATTCTAAGTGGGAAAGCAACATTAAATTTCCTATAAAAATTCTCGAAAAATAATTTCCATATTTCATTAACATCATTCTCACATAATTGATATAAACTTGTCCAATCAGTACCTTCTAGTAGTGCTTTGAAAACTAGATTATTTTCCTCTGTGTATTGCCTGATTTGCTTTTTGAAAGGTTTTGACCTGTGTAGGGGAGAAGTAGTACCAAAAATAAATATCTCGGATGAGTTCGTTATTGGGCCAAATTCGTTCAATGACTCAGGAGTTATGAGTATCTGAAAATTTGTTTTCTTTGTAACTCATAGAATATCCATTGGATCAAGTTGTAACTTGGAAGATATATGAATTAGGCTGAAATAAATAGGTTTGCAGAATTCCGCAAAAATCGACACGCAAGAAAATTTTTAAAAGATTAAAAAAATTTTTTCAAAACCTTATACCTCATGAGATATTCATGAGATGATGATTTTCATGACGTATTCAAACAAAAATTTGTGTATGTATGGACGTTATTGATATCTCACATATCCTAAGATTTCAGTCCGCCAGAAGTATTAAATTTTAGATGCCTTCATAGAGATACGTATTCGATTGATATGAATCGGACTTATTAATTGTAAATTGAAGGATTAAATGATATGATTTCGATGAAATGATGTATGTTGTCAAAATTTCGAAAATCAGTGACGTTGGTTTTCAGGAGAAGGGAATTCAGTCTTCGAACAAAACAGGGAAAACTATGAGTAGGTATTTTTAATTTAAGGTGTAGGTTTGTTTATTCATCGTTGCGTTTGTATTAGTAGCACATTGTTCGACACCCTTGTTCACCTTAACAGAGTGCTTATAGATTTGTTATAGTTTGAATATTTACTTTCTTTTCGAATTTCTTGAAGAACTTGGGCACAATTTCATCAATTGGAAACTTAAAAATTGAACGAAGACTACTGAGAGTAGATTCTATTACAAGATCTAACAAATACTGTACTCTTTTAACAGGATCCACGCTTGTTCTAGTAGAACAGCGTGTATCGTTTTGCCCAAATATCTGTAATATTCAAACATCCAGACGGAAATGGTTTGAATGGATTACGTTCGATTTCCCCATGAAGAATCTTTGGTCAAAATTGAGTAAGTAGGTCCGTGTTTCCGCCGTATACTCTTTTATGAAAGAAAGTTTTTATATTTTCAAAATAGGTCAATTGTCCAAATATCTCGTTCAAGTTGGCTATTGCGTTAAATCAGTACAATGGTTGAGCAGTTATGAGGAACTAAAATGATGTCCTCAATAAGTTCTTGAATGACAACCTGATCAAGTTGTGGTTTTGAGGATGTGTGAATAAGGTTGAAACAATCGGGATTTGAAAATTTCATAAAAAATTTTCAAACACTTCCCTAAGAATTTTTTTATACTTGATATCTCATGAGATAATCGTTGCAACTCCACAAAGATTACTGCATATATGAAGGTTCTTGATATCTTACATATTCTCCAACCTGCGTTTCGTTGGGTTTTCAGTGCAGGGAATTCGAGCATGTAGGTTTAATTTTTCATCGAGGCGATTGTTTCAATATCACACTGATTCAGAGTACCAGAAAAAAAACAAGCGCGCAAAATCTGCTGACCTGACGTCAGTGCTTTTCCCCACTTTTGTAATTCCATTTTCATAACGAAAATTAAGTACCTATTGACAAAATCATAATTACTGTTTGATGAACAATTAATAAACTCGTTTGATAAATATAGAACTTTCAAATTAAGTACTGCTGTTTTTTTTCCAGCATTTAGAATCTACTGGCACCTGAAATCTGGTACAGTCCTGTTTGCCAGATCTATTTCACGTCATTTGACGCTTCCTCTGGAAAATGAAGCTGTGAGCTCCCTCTACGCTATTATATATTTCGGTGATAAAATAAATCCATTCATTCCTGCCCCTTCTCGGGTCCAATTCTCAACCCTTATTCTTATCGGAGTCAATTTTCACGCCAGAAGGCACCTGAGGGGCTGCAAAGATACTCAAGTAGTAACAACCATAAATTCTTGATACCACGTTAATTTTCCATGGCATTTACTACGAATATATTCACTGAGATACAATAAATACAAGGATCATGGCTCTTCAAAAAGTTTGTTACTACACAAGGGTAGTAAAGAAGAATTCTGTGAACTTTTCGAGATCAACAATAAAAGTTTTGAATTTTCCGAAGAAAATTACCTTGATGATCTTATATATAGTCGATTAACTGTTACTAATTTTTCGAAACGTGAGAATGTTCATGTTGTTGATGATTCGAGCAAAATCTCCATCACCTTAGTATACTTAAACTCTTTACTACCAAAAACCGATAACCCCGAACAATTATCGTTTCAATGGTGCGAGCTAGCCACGATCGACGTAGGATGTCCCAGAGAATGAAGACCTCAACTACAACTGTGGATCGCTTCGGGATAACTGCCCCTCATCAACCTAGTGTCACTGTTCAACTAGGAAGAAGCTTGAAAACATACACACCAGATATTATGAGGAGAAATCGACATAAATTGTTGATATGATAATACAAGTGGAAAAGCCTGTGTCGCCACGGGCGCAAGTAAGGTAGCGCGCGGTCATTATTAGCAAATGCCCCCCTATAAGCAGCCGTTCATGTCATTTTGTGTCAAGCTTTCATCGAGTGAAGACGTATTTAAAAAAATGCCCAAAAAACTTTCCGACGCCCAACTGAAACGACAACAGCGGCGATTTCAGTACAGCCTTCTGAAAAAGAAGCAAAAAGAAGAAGAGCAGAGGCAATTGGAGCAACTGCAGAAAGAAAACGTGGAACGTGCAAAAAGAAAAGAGAGCTTCTGGAAAATCAGATGAAAGCTCCTGTTTTTCGTGCACGAAACCTGGAGGTGTACGAATATAGCACAGGGCTACAACCACCAAATTACAATTGTTCGGTTTGCCTAGAGATGCAATGTAAATGCATTAAATCTTAGGCTACTGTAAGAGGATTTTTCGCGGTTTTTGCCGCATAATGAATTAAAAACTACCTCAACTACAGCTTAGACCTTGGCGATTCTCTTAAGCTAACTTTTTGGGAAGCAAACGCAAAGGCACTGTTATACTGGCGTATATTGTTTTGGAAATTTTTCTATTCTTCATTTGTTCCTGTGTAAAGTTCTCTGAGCAGAGCTGCTACTTCTTTCAATTGCATCTGCCCGCTCATTACAACTTTGCCTTTCTGACAGCACTGGCTGAATCCATCTCGCCCTTTTTCACCCCTAAAATGCAGAGAATTGCAAAATTGACCCGATTTGCTCATTTTGCCGACAGAAAACGCGGGAATTTCGTCTTCAACCGAAGCCCTTCTCGCTACAAATACTGATCGCATTGCGTAATTATTGTTATGAACGCGGCGTCGGTTTCTTTTAGTTCGGGTTGTCCGGGTAGCGTTTCTAGAACCCACTGGTCTGCCTCGTCGTCGTGTCTTCATTGTAAATTAAAATTTAAAAGTTTTACACTGGACCTAACTCAAAATTGAAATACCGAATGTGACCCGATTTCAATCTTTACCAAAAAATGGAGAATAACCATCCAAATTTGGGTTTTCAATATCTTTTTCAATTATAATTTTCTAAATTAACTTACTCGGTAGGTTCGGAAATTAAAATAAGCTTAAAATCAAACTCGTCAAAACACGTCTTTCCTCTTTGAAAGTCAAAGCTGGAATTATAGATGTTTGTTATAATTATAAAACGTTATTAAGTTTGACAATTACTTTTAAAATGAAACCTTTTCAAAATCGCAGTTTCCATCTTATATTTTCGAGCACGTTATATAACATATAAATTGTTATAAAATTATTCAAATGCTCTCTTTCTGACCAACTCAGGTGGTGCTCTTGAAGTTTTTTTAACTCGCCCTAACAGTTCAACTTTCACTTAAGGTAATTTTCTTCAAATAACAAAATTTGAAATTTTCAACTATTGCAAATTCACAAATTATTTTATTCACAAAAATTCACTTCACCTTTTTAAATTGAAAGCCTACATAAAACAACTGAAATAAAGTGTTTTTCCTCTTCTAGCAACGTTACCATATGATTTATAAGTCACATGTTATAATTTAAATACAAATAAAGTTAATCAAATTCACAAATGTTTTTAATGAGTTATATGACGGTAATGGTGACTTGGAGTGCAAGAAGAAGAAATTAAAGCCCATATCAGTAAAAATTTGTTGAGCGGTGGCGCCATCTAAAGCGAAAACATGCCAAACACCCTTAATTTTTAAGTTTTTTGTGTTTTTTAGAGAAATTATAGATGTTTGGCCCTTGTTATTACTTTTCTGCATCAGTTAAGATGCCTACCGTTAATTAAAAAAAATTTGATGCAAATCGGTTGATTGGTTTAGGCGCTAGACCTTACTTTGCATCATATTATTATAATAGATTCCTATGAAAAACAACCTGACCACTAGCAATAAATATCGATAACCAGAACCATATCTATTCATGTATACATAAGAGTACATCGAAGCTTGCATCAAAGAATAATGCTAGCTACTCTTAAATGCTAATATTCCTGACAATCTCGAATCCTAGAAACTCAAAATTATATACCATGCTTAACGGCGGCTATCATCCTTTTATCTGTGGTGAAGAGCTATTCCATTTAAACATTAAGATATCTTTTTTATGTCTATTTAAATAAGCAGTACGATTTATCTTATCGGAATATGCTAAAGGTAGCTGTTAAAACATGGTAGCTTGAATTAACCCAAATCCTGTATCAAAGTATAGAGGTACTCGTTCAATTTATATCAATGACGAATTAATAATGGAAAAATCCGCGAACGCATGTGTTTTCAGTAATGAGGAAACAATTCTCAGCTTTCTACCAATCTATCAATATTGATATAACATTTTCTGTCCATCATTCTGTAGATCTAAATATAGGAAAATAGAAAGTTTGATATTAAACGTCTGAAGATTTGGTCAAAACTACTGACATTTCTTTGGGATAAGTCTATCTGTTATTATCATTTAAAGTCATTTGCTAACTAAATATTGTAAGCCAAAAGTTCAAAAGAATATATATTTAAAGTCATTGAAGTCCAGTCATGATAGCTTCTACAGGGTGAGTCATTGAATACTACATTAATTTTTTACTATAGATTCTTGCAACCAAAAAAACACCTTCCCATAACATTTTTTGAACTGCGTTAAAAAGATACAGGGTGATGCAATTTTACAGGGTGATGAAATTTCTTTTAAAAAACCAAGAATCTCTATTAAACGACCCACTCTTTCAAATAGAACAAACAATTAGATAAATTGACTACACCACATATCCATGAATTGTTTTCCTTTCATTGTACCCAAATACATCAACCGTTTAAGTATCTGAAATTTTGCATAAAAAGTAGAATTCACTAGAACCATATACATTTATTCCTAAAAGCGAATTCATATACAAACACAAAACTGAGAGTAAACACATATACAATTATGTCTGACTGAGAACCAAATGAAAAAGCCTGAGAATTTCTTGAGATGATCCATATAGAAACAAAAAGAGAATTCCAGTAATGACAGAGCAGATATTAGGAACCTACACAAATTTTTTTTTTTTTTGAACAATCTCAAATGAACAAACCAACAAAAGCCAAGAAGAAGAAACAAAATTTAACGTGATACCTCTAAAATCAATTTACATCATGACCTAAATAACATCCAATAAAATGAGTTGGGAAAACACAAGTAATAAATTATTTTCGAAGGTAATACAAGAATTAGATCCTTATTCAACTGAATATATTGCTGTGTGATGTTTTTTTATACATGCTTGAAAAAGGGCACTGCAAGAAAAGTTTCCCAATTATATTAAATTATTATTCAAATGAAACCCTGCATATCAAACACCATAGTAAAATTACTAATTATACAGCGTAAATCTTCTATTAAATAATTTTTTTTTTGTCATTGACTGAAAAAAGCTAAAATAATAATAATAATAATTTTATTTAATCCATTAAGACACTAGATTTACAGTGTATAGAACATGTCAGGCTTAAACTATGGAACTAAGGAGTCGCACAAATATTCATCTATGGAGTAAAAAGCTTTTTTATAAGAAGGTTCTAAATAACATTCTTGAACACTTTAGAATTGAATTTTTTTCACAGAAGCTGGTAAATGATTGAACAATTTCATGATCGTGTATGAAGGACTGCACTCAAATCTGTGTGTTCTATGCTTCGGAAATGATATGATGGTTATGATAATCTGACAGTTTCAACCATTTATTGTCATTTTCTTTGGCATAGAGCAAACATTTAAAAATAAATAGACAGGGCAACGTTAAAATTTCATTTTCAACGAAAACTAGCCTACAAGAGTTCAGTGAATGGAGGTTGAATATTGAACGAATAATACGCTTTTGTGCTACGAATACTCTGGCAATATCAGAGCATCTTCCCCATAGTAAGATGTTACTAAAGGCAAGAAAGAGCTGTTCAGTTTTTGGCGCTCTTGTTCACCCGAAAAGAGTGCACGAATGTCTGTAATTTTGGAATATCGAGCCGAAAATGGTCTCAATCGATTGGGTTTGACTCCCTGATGAAGAATTCGTGGCGAAATTTGACTCTGTCCGGCCGACCGGCCGGCCGCATCCTCTCTAGCATCCAAAAGAGATCAGCTAGAGTTTTCATATTTTCAGAATAGGTTAATTGTCCAAATATCTTGGTCAAGTTCGTTAGTGGGCCAAATCCGTCGGATGGTTCAGTAGTTATCAGCATCTGAAATTTTGTTTCCTCAATAACTACTCGAATATCCATCCGATCGAGTTGATACTTGAAATATTGTGGAGGGAGGCTGCAACAAAACGGCTCGCAAATTTTCGCAGAAATCGTCACGCTAGAAAATTTTTAAAAAATTCGTAAAAAAAAATTTTCTCTCATAAGATATTTTTCGGATTTCAATAAAAATTCGTGAATATATTGAGGTGATCGATATCTTACTTATCCTCAAATTTCATTGTTGTAGCTCTTTTCCATCTAAAGATATGATCATTTTTTTTCATTTACCCAAGAGAAAAGAGAAATGACATACGTCCCGATGATTTTCTTTGAACGATGGCCATCACAGATCGATATTCCAGTAACAAATGCCGGGCTCATTAATCAGTGTCAGTTGGCGTTATATTAATTAAAATAATTCATGACAGGAAATCATAGAGATAGAATTCAATCTAGATGGCTGAAATAATATACGATGTCAAAATTCAGAAAAGCACTGACGTAAGTTTTTAGAGGAAGGGAATTATAGCTTCGAACAACACACTTGGGGAAAATTATGAGTAGTTATTTTTAATTCGAGATATAGGTTTGTTCATTCATTAGGCGTTCATATTTGCATCACATTGTCCCATAGTACGGGAAAAGACTATTGTTCACGTGATCAGAGTGCTTATAGATTTGTTATGGTTTGAATATTTACTCGCAAGTAGCTCAACTAGAGCGCCAAAGCAATCTGACCTCACGTCAGTGCTTTCTTAATTTTTTACATAGCATATCGATGTCGGCCGTCCACCTCAAATTTTTATCTACTTAGAGACCAAGAAACTTAGTTGTCTCAGATGTCAAGATTGAGTTATCCTCGTAATTTATTCTGTAGGTTGTTACTTCATCATTCTTTAAACAAAAGTTAATGCATACCGTTTTGTCTACATTTATCATTAGGCGGTTTGAGCGACACCAGTTCACAAATTCACGAATCACAAGTTCACATAGCCTCAGAAGGTCTTCGACACTGTAGGCAGAAAAAACCACGGAAGTATCATCGGCAAATATAGTTAGCCAAAAGCAGGCTAAGTACTTAGGCAAATCATTTATAAAAAGCAAAAATAAAAGTGGTCCCAACACAGAACCCTGCGAGGCTCCAAGGTTAATGTGATGAGATCCAGAAAAATTTTCGCCTATTCTTACCGCCATAGTCCTCCCATCAAGAAAACTACGCAACCAATCCAGGAACACACCCCTGAAACCCAAATTGTAGCACTTTTCAAGAATAATTTCCAAAGAGAGTGAATCGAAAGCCGAAGAAGAAAGGTCAAAAAATAGACCTGCTACAAATAAATTCTTATCTAAGCATTCATAGACTGATTCGAAAAAACAGACTGCTGCAGACTGTGTCGAATGACCACTTCTGAATCCGTGCTGTGCAGAATCTATAAGATTGAATTTATTGAGATAACACATCATTCTGTTCAATACAATACAGCTTGGAAAATACGCTTAGTATTGATACCGGGCGGTAATTCATTATTTCCTCTGGATGGTCTTTTTTGAATTTGGGGATGACTATGGATTTTTTAGGATTTCTGGAAACTTAGCCGATGTTATATAAATATTAATAAGATGCGCTAAACGCTCATTTATTACCTGATTCATTGCCTTAATATTTTTGTGGATACAGAATCGACATCAACGCTTTTTTTATTTCTTAGAGACCTGATGGTTTCCTTGACCTCTATTTTCATAACACGATTGAAAAAGAAATTTTTATCAACCATTGCTGCTACAGTGCAGTAATTTGATAGATTATCGCCATAGCAAGATCTCAGTTTACGATTTGTTATATTGGAAAAGTGTTCTGCAAAGATTTCAGTCAGCTGATTTGTTTCGTCGCACATATCACCACTAAAATTCTTGCATATATCGTTTCGACTATACGTTCTACCAGTCACGTCATTTACAATGTTCCACACTGTTTTATTTCTATTTTCGGAACGATCGATTATTGAACTATAAAACCTTAAGTTAGAGGCCTTTATCAATTGCCTATTTTGATGTTTGGCAACTTTATAGTTTTGGAAAGTGACCGGAGTACCTAGATTCTTATGAAGCCAATGGAGATTAGACAGATTGTGTTTACTTTGAACTCCTCCACCTCCCCACTGATCGACGTGGAGCTAATTTATTCATAGGGCAGTACCACTCAAGAAAATGCTGTATAATACCCAAGAAAGATTCGAAACATATGACAACGTCATTGTGAGAATAAACTTCATCAAAACAGTGCCCAGATAAAGAAATTATAAGATTATCAATATTTATTTGGCTCAAATTTCTGAACGAATGTGTTTCGAATGTTTTCTTTTGTTCTGGTTGAAAATTTACTCCTATTAAAATGCATTTATGGTCACTAATATATGGTTCAAAAACAACAACTTTATAATCCCGTGAATCTACATTTGTAACGATATAATCTACTTTTGAGATACTAGTATGGCCATTGATGTTAGTGAACTCTCTAGTGGCATACCTCGGCGTAACTCTCAACTTGAAACAATCTAGAAGGTCACCTAATATTTTTGAATTTTTACATTCAGTTTTGAAGAAATCTATGTTAAGATCTCCACACAGAAAAATATAATCAACAATATCGATACATGACTGCAATGCGTTAAACAATCCAGAGAAGAACAGTTCAATGTTACCATCACAGGGTCGATACACACTAATAATGCCCAAGCGAGAGCCTTCATCTGAAATGACAGCACCACAGATCTCCACGTGCATTTCCTCGGAGAATCTAGAAACCTTAAATTTTTTCGACTTTAACTCTTTCCTTACATATAATACGGATCCGCCGTGTTCCCTGCCTACGCGACAAAAAGAATCAGCCCGCACAAAACCCGGTATCACCGCGGAGTCAATACTGGCCGCACTACACCAATGTTCTGACACACTTAACACATCAATATTTGTGTCCAGCAATAACAGCTCTAAAATGTCCAGTTTATTCGAAATGCACTGAGTGTTAACCTGCATGATTCTCAGATCTTTAGGATTTGCAGTAGGAATTAATTTATTCGATCCTGATTCAATTTCCTTCTGTGAAAAAAATTATGCACGCTGACCTTATTAGGCCAGTTGGAACCATCAAGTGCTTTGTCATATTCTGAACTTGGAATCAGTACTTCAAATGACGCGTAATAATCGGGTATCGGGATGTTAGTTTCTCACATATGACAGTGGACATGGAGAGCCCTGAACTTTTCTAGACCCTCCACGCCTTCAGCGCCCGAATTAGTACCAATAACAAGTGCCTTTCTAGGTTTACAATTTTTTTTTAATATATTAAAATATGAATAATAAGCTACCAGTGATGCCAAGTTTCTGTTCATGAAGTTAACATGGGACTTATCAACGCTCGAGGTCATGACTTTTGAGAGCTTCATCAGAAGGAGGAAACAATAAATCAACCAGAATTATTGGAGACCATTGTTTGATTCTCATTCAGATATTCAGAACCAACCAGAGAAAGTTGAATGATTATTTGGGCTATTACCATCATCTATTGTGGATGTAATGTTTTCCGACGTTTCGATAGACATCTTCTATCTTTATCAAGGAGGAAAAGTAAAAAACCTTTCGAAAATTATTAATTTTCAAAAAAGTCAATATGACAGAAGTCATGAAAGAAAAATGAACAATGTTATATACTCATCTGTGATATGATGATCTTTTTAAGTTGGATCGAACTATCGGCGTCCAAACATCTGGCAGATCTATAGATGGAGCACTTATGGAATCTGGTGTTATTTTCATAAATGCTGCTTCTTTGATTTTTCTTCTTGCAAGTTTTTCTTCTTTGGATATTATTGATGTTTCATCCCATTTTATACGATGATTCTCATCTACAGCATGTTGGACTAACCTGGATTTGTCGCTGTCTAGTACTCGTAGAAGCTTCTGATGTTCTTTTATTCGTACATTCAGAGGGCGTTTAGTTTCTCCGATGTAAGATCTTCCGCACTCGCAAGGTAATTCATATATGCAGTTCTTTGTCCTTTGTGTCTTTTTATTAGGCTTAACTTTTGTAAGTTTAGCTCTGATAGTGTCTTGAGTTTTGAATGCAGTCGTTATGTTGTATCTATTTCCAATTCTTCTCATTTTCTCCGACAAACCTTTCTCTTGTTCGTTTAGCTTTTTCTAATATCTTTTTGGGGTAGCCATTGCTTCTAAGAGTTTTCGAGATGTTATTTATTTCTTCATTTTGGTCTTCTTCAGTGCAACAAATATTTATTGCTCTATCAAATAAACATTTTGCTACTCCCAATTTAGTGTTTAGTTGGTGGTTTGACTCAAAATGTAGATATTGTCCTGTGTTCGTTGGCTTTTTATGCACAGTGGTTCTTGGGATTCCATTTTGTTTATGTACGAGTACATCTAAGAATGGAGGAAGTTGTCTGTCCTTCTCGATTTCAATTGTGAATTTAATTGATTCCTCTTGTTTGTTTAGATATTGAAGGAATCCATCTATAGTGTCTCTTCCATGTTGCCAAATAATGAAAGTATCATCTACATATCTTTTCCACAGTTTCGGTTTAAGTACATATTTTTCTAATGCCTTCTGTTCGAAAATTTCCATATATAAATCAGCTAAAATTGGTGATAGTGGTGAACCCATGGCCATTCCGAATTCTTGTTGATAAAAGATGTCTTCGAATTGGAAATATGTTGTTTCAATACAAAGAGAAAGCATTTCCATAATTGCATTGACGCTTAGTGTAGTTCTTTCACTAAGGGTTTGATCTTCTTCAAGCTTTTTCCTAACTATGATAAGTGTTTTATCTGTCGGAATACTAGTGAACAAACTGGTGATGTCGAAGCTGACCATAACGTCTTCTTCCATGATTTCTTGATGTTTCATTATTTCTATGAAATGTTTTGTGTTTCTTATCATCGATGTTGAATTACTTTTTAATGGCGATATAATTTTTAGCAGAAATTTAGCCAATTGGTGTAATTCTAGATGTTGATCAAAAAATCAATGAATTATTAGAAGCAGGAAAATATAAAAGACTAAAAAAGGACCCTACCACCACAGTTGAAAACAAGATTTACAAAATCCTTTATAAATATCGAAATGAATTTCCAGATCAATTCGTTAGATCAAGACTTACACTTCACTTCAGTAAACCACCACATTTATATGGTCTACCAAAAATACACAAAGCAAATATTCCTCTAAGACCAATTGTGAGTTCAAGAAATTCAGCATGCCACCAATTGGCTAAATTTCTGCTGAAAATTATATCGCCATTAAAAAGTAATTCAACATCGATGATAAGAAACACAAAACATTTCATAGAAATAATGAAACATCAAGAAATCATGGAAGAAGACGTTATGGTCAGCTTCGACATCACCAGTTTGTTCACTAATATTCCGACAGATAAAACACTTATCATAGTTAGGAAAAAGCTTGAAGAAGATCAAACCCTTAGTGAAAGAACTACACTAAGCGTCAATGCAATTATGGAAATGCTTTCTCTTTGTATTGAAACAACATATTTCCAATTCGAAGACATCTTTTATCAACAAGAATTCGGAATGGCCATGGGTTCACCACTATCACCAATTTTAGCTGATTTATATATGGAAATTTTCGAACAGAAGGCATTAGAAAAATATGTACTTAAGCCGAAACTGTGGAAAAGATATGTAGATGATACTTTCATTATTTGGCAACATGGAAGAGACACTATAGATGGATTCCTTCAATATCTAAACAATCAAGAGGAATCAATTAAATTCACAATTGAAATCGAGAAGGACAGACAACTTCCATTCTTTGATGTACTCGTACATAAACAAAATGGAATCCCAAGAACCACTGTTTATAAAAAACCAACGAACACAGGACATATAAATCAGACCATTAAAACCGTAATTCCTTATATAAAAGGTTTGTCGGAGAAAATGAGAAGAATTGGAAATAGATACAACATAACGACTGCATTCAAAACTCAAGACACTATCAGAGCTAAACTTACAAAAGTTAAGCCTAATTATGAGACACAAAGGACAAAGAACTGCATATATGAATTACCTTGCGAGTGCGGAAGATCTTACATCGGAGAAACTAAACGCCCTCTGAATGTACGAATAAAAGAACATCAGAAGCTTCTACGAGTACTAGACAGCGACAAATCCAGGTTAGTCCAACATGCTGTAGATGAGAATCATCGTATAAAATGGGATGAAACATCAATAATATCCAAAGAAGAAAAACTTGCAAGAAGAAAAATCAAAGAAGCAGCATTTATGAAAATAACACCAGATTCCATAAGTGCTCCATCTATAGATCTGCCAGAAGTTTGGACGCCGATAGTTCGATCCAACTTAAAAAGATCATCATATCACAGATGAGTATATAACATCGTTCATTTTTCTTTCATGACTTCTGTCATATTGACTTTTTGAAAATTGATAATTTTCGAAAGGTTTTTTACTTTTCCTCCTTGATAAAGATAGAAACGTCGGAAAACATTACATCCACAATAGATGATGGTAATAGCCCAAATAATCATTCAACACGAGCTCCATCATCAACAATATCTCGTCATCAACAACCAGAGAAAGTTATTCTACTGAAAACAGCAGCACCAAAAAACTGCAATCTTAGAAGACGAATTTTGTAACTGCATGAAATCCCATCAACTTCATTTCGTGACATGAATCGCCACTAAATGTCAGAGCAATTGTCCGAAAACTGGCCGTCTAACGAGCAACTTATAAGAATGATCACGTTGAACATTTCCGTCGTGTATAATAACTGTTATGTCGTTGTTAACATTTTGCGAAATGGCGTGCTTCATCACAGTGAACACAGCTCGTGTTTCTTCAGAAAACCGAAACCACGCAGATGATATTTTTAAACTTACAAGGTGGGAGCACTTATGTTCCGCTTTGATTAGTTTGGCGGATTTATCGGAAGGATTATCGATATTTCTCTCGGCACCTAAATATTTGCGAATTCTCAATTCGATCGGTTTACTCATGATAACATCATAACATCGAGAATGAAACAGATTTGACCTGCGTTGGAGGAAAAAATTGATTAACAGCTTCTTCCTACTTGAACATCGTTTTGGCAAAATCTCCGTTCAAGTATCGAACGAAAAGGTTTTACTTCCTGATAAGGAATCCGGGGTCAAACTTGGTAATGTCCGTGTGGCTGGCCACAAACTCTCTATCATCCAAAGGAGATGGGAAAGAGTTGTTGTATTATCAGAATTTCTTTTTTGTCTGAATATCTCGGTCAAGTTCGTTATTGGACCCAATCCGTAGAATTGTTCAGATGTTATGAGCATCTCAGATTTGGTTTCTGCGATGAATCCTAATCTATAACTTGAAATAGGCTTGAATGTGGTTTGTCAGATCTCCTAAAAATCGTAAAACTAGAAAATTTCAGAAAATCATATTATTAAAAAAAAAATTGGTATTCTGAAAGTTATTCGTGAATGATTCACAAAATTCGGAAAGAAAATCAAGGTTATTGATATCAATAAAATCTCATTCCACCATTTTATTTCAAGAAGCTAGATTTACCAGTATATAAAAAAGATAGCATAAACAACACAGGCAATTATCGACCGATTTCTGTCCTACCAGTGATATCTATGATATGATATCTAGAAATTATTCTTAAAAACCGGCTTGTGTCTTTTCTGGATAAACACCAAATATTGAACCAACAACAACATGGGTTTAGATCAAACAGATCTACAGTGACTGCACTCACAGATCTCATTGAAGAGGTCTCAGAAGCACTTGACCAACACATGCATCCTGAGGTGCTTGCACTAGACTTAAGCGCAAAGCCTTTGACTGTGTGATAAAAGATATCCTATTGAGCAAATTGGAGAAATAGGGAATTAGAGGATTAGCCGTCGAAATCTTTAGGTCATACTTGACGGGTCGAAAGCAGGTAGTTACATGGAAGAATGTTACCTCCGAGATTGGAATCTTAGCCACAGGTGTTCCGCAAGGCTCAATACTGGGCCCCATACTGTTTTTATCTATCATATAAAAATGAATCGCAAAATGTGTTGGTAAGCGCATAACTCAACAACGCCTGGACCAATTTGGCCAAATCTTTTTTTAAAATTTTCGTTGAAGTTCAAGGATGGTTTTTACGGCGAGAAAAATTAGAATTATTGCTGAAAAAACCCTAAAAATAGCCCTTTTCTTTTTCCCATACAAATGATTTGTAACTGAAACGTAGTCAATTTGAGCTTTATTGCTATGCGTGTCGCATAGCTTAGTGGAATAAAGCCTTGACCTTTGACGTGGAAACCCGTCGTGTCGTAGGTTCAAGTCCGGGGCTAGGAAAGAAATTTTCTAGCTTTCGGTATGGGGCCACCATTAACTGTTGGGTCTAAAATTAACAGTGCTGTGCCTAAGGTGGCGTAAGGACAGAGTAACAAAGCTTACACAGAACACACACTGGTTAACCTAACTCGCACAAGCTTTAATTAGCTTCTGTGGGGTGTACATTGATATATGTATACCTAGGTAAACCAGTATAAACATAAACATAAACATAAAGATCATATTAAATTACAAGCACTCACTATTGTCTAAGCAATGTAGGTGTGTTCCTAACGTCAAAGATCATATCTATCAAAAAAATGTGCGTGTGTGCGTTGGAGCAATGAATGACGCCTTTAACCAAGAGTTGCATCGAGAAAAACTGTATGATCTCCACGCTTTGAAAAAATTAATTCAAAAAAAAAAAATCTTCCACTGTTAAATGAACAACAGAAGTATGTATTTGAAACTCTTATGAAAGTAACAAATGATGAAACTGAAGGGATTTACTTCTTAGATGCACCTGGTGGTTCAGGAAAAACTTTTTGATTTCATTAATATTAGTAACAATTCGCTCACAAAATAAAATTGCACTTGCACTCGCTTCGTCGGGAATCGCAGCAACTTTGCTTGAAGGTGGTCGAACAGCCCATTCAGCACTAAAATTGCCATTAAATATGCAGAGCAATGAAACTCCAACCTGCAACGTTTCGAAGAACTCTGCAATGGCAAAGGTTTTGCAGCAATGTAAATTGATTATTTGGGATGAATGCACGATGGCACATAAAAAATCTTTGGAGGCTTTAGACAAAACCTTAAAAGATCTACGGAGCAATAATAACCGATTTGGTGGTGCAATGATTTTATTAGCAGGAGATTTTCGTCAAACATTGCCAGTGATTCCATGATCAACTCCAGCTGATGAACTCAATGCATGTCTAAAGTCCTCCAATTTGTGGAAACATGTCGAAGTACTTCATTTAAGCAAGAATATGCGTGTCGAGTTGCAAAATCTGGAAACATATTCTCTAAACAACTCATTGACATCGGTAATGGCAAATTTCCTATAGACATGTTGACTGGCTGCATTAACTTTCCTCAAAGTTTTTGTCAGTTAACTCCATCAAAAGATGAACTTATTCAGAAAGTGTTTCCAGATGTTTCTGAAAATTACAGAAACCATGATTGGTTGAGCGAACGAGCTATACTGGCTGCAAAAAACATAGATGTAAATGAATTAAATTTCAAAATTCAAGAACAAATCACAGGCGAATTGAGGATATATAAATCAGTTGATTCGGCTACTAATCAAGATGATGTAGTCACCTATCTACCGGAATTTTTAAACTCGCTGGATTTGCCAGGATTGCCACCTCACAATCTTCAATTAAAGGTTGGATCGGTGGTTATAATGTTGCGCAATATCAACCAACCGCGTCTTTGCAACGGTACACGGTTAGCGATAAAAAAATTACTAAACAATGTGATAGAACCAATTATACTCAAAGGAAAGTATAAAGGAGAAGATTATCTCATACTCTGCATCCGAATGATTCCGACTGATGTGCCATTTGAGTTTAAACGACTACAGTTTCCAGTGCGGCTTGCTTTTGCTATGACTATAAACAAGTCCCAGGGGCAATCATTAAGTGTTTGTGGTATTAATCTAGAAAACCCATGTTTCTCACATGGTCAATTGTATGTTGCCTGTTCCCGTGTTGGAAAACCATCAGATTCGTTTATCTATGCGCCAGGTAATCAAACAAAAGCATCGTATACCACAAAGCACTACAATGATAATAATAATAATTATGATTCACATGGTTAACAATAAAGCGATTACTTATTTTTAAATCCTTATATATGTTCTATTTAATTATTTTTTATTCACAACGCCCTATCACCAGGGTGACGGTTCTGTTCAGGAGAATTTTTTAAAATACGTAGGCACAAAAACTGCAACATTACAAATCTTTTTGACAGGACGAAGTCTGTCGGGTCAGCTAGTTATATATAAACGACTTGCCAGCGACCGTTCCGTGCCGTGGGTCATACCTCTTTGCGGATGATACTACGTTTTTAAATAGGGCTAAATCATACGAAGACTTAGATCGGTTGGGCGCAGAGTCATTACGATGTGCTGAAGAGTGGCTAACTGTCGACGGTCTAAAATAGAACGAAGATAAGTTGCAGACACTGACAATTGATATGAACAGAAAGGATAAAAACGAATTAAAACTGCAAGGTTTCATATTGACCAATGATCTTGCTTGGAGAGAGCATATCGATTTGCTGTGCAAGAAACTATCTACAGCTCTGTTTACTATGAGAAGAATAAAAGCCATCGCTTCTAAAGAAATCTGTAGACTCACTTATTATGCTAACTTCCATAAAGTGGCAATATACGGAATTCTCATTTGGGGAAACACCTCTGAATTGCGACAGGTACTGATCAAACATAAGGCAGCGATAAGAATACTATACGGTGTATCAAAATTAACGAGTTGCAGAGAACACTTCAAAGAAGAGAAAATTCTTACCGTTACGTCAGTGTTCATACTAATGTGTCTTAAATACGTGCATAACAACAAGGAACGGTAAACACAAAATAGTGATTATCACTAATACAATTGGATAGATGACATGAGGCCTAGGAAAAATTAACCAGTAAGAAAAACCCTGGCCCCCGCATAAGTATTGTTGTGTGTACAAAAATGAGCTTGAATATTAATCATCAATAAAGTATTCGAGGGACTTCTTTCTTCAAGAGTGGTCTTCTATTAATGAACACAGAAACTTCTTCAAGTTGCACATATCGAATCTGAAAATAAAAAAACAAAAGCAGAAAAAAGGACTGAATACAAAATATACGTATCAAATTTGTCGGAAATTTAAAATTCATTCCAAGAAAGAAACGGAAACATCGTGAGTAGCCCTACAACCATCTTGAAATGTATACATGGGATAATTATTTTCACGTAATTCCGCTGACTCCCTCTTTTCAACATTATCCAAACGATCTTCAAATTGAAACAAAATTTGTGATACTCGTCATGCTGGAACCACTAAACGGATTATTCTTGACTTATCCGAAATATTCGAGACCTGATCCATTTGGTAAATTTAAGAATTCCAGCTCATCTTCTTCGAATATTAAGCATCTACGGCCTACTGGCCGTACTAGAGATTAAACGTATATTCAGTTAGCGAGTTTATGAATGGGCTACTTATTCGAAACAACGAAGGTGATATATTTTATGACACAAAGAGACGAACTGAAAAACCGCTCTAGCGTGAGAAAAAACTAAATGAATTTTGTGAACATTTAGTAGCAATGAATTCAGACTTCTGCCAGCTCTGCGCAATGAGTCCAGTAAAGGAAGGGGTGAAATCACTTTTTCTCGGAAAAAGCTGCATTTTTGATATGTTGATTTTTATAAAGAGAGAAACATATGGTCAAAAATGCAGGTGTTGAAATTTTCAGGAACATTGAAAAATTCTTGAAAAAAGAGAAAAAAATACGGTTTTTCTGATATTTTCGCATATGAGAAGGTTTAGTGAGAAAAAGTTTCGAACAAAAGTTGTAAAGCGGAAAATTCTAGTCCAAATTATGTACTTTACAGTTCTCCAAAGTGATTTTGTATACTGATTATTAAGGAATTTCTCTAATGCGGCGGTAACAGTGAATTAGAAATTTGGCGCCTAGTGCAGAACCGAGCGTTCTAGAACAGGGCAGAATTCAGCACAAGTTGTCTGGAGAGTGTGATTTGAAATTCTTGGTCTATAAGAATGAATAACAGCTCGCTTGGGATATCAATAACATGTAATTATTGGCTTTAAACCCATTAGTTTGAAATCGATATTTCAGTGACGCATTGAAATGAATAATTGCCCCACCATTTCATTTTCTCAAATAACTCGTTGAAGCGATTTTGTATACTTACAAGAACAGATTATTATATAGTTAGTTATGGGGGGAAAACTTTCTCAACAACAATACTTTCATAAAAAAAATTAAAGAGAAATATAGTAATGTCATTATCATCGAACAACATCGTGGGAAACAACCGGTTTTCTTTCACAAATTTCCCAATATAATGGAACTTAGTAGATTGGCTTTTAATCCCGATTCTCTCAGTAATTATCAAAAAAATTTACTTTTACGGATAGCTGGTCAAATCGTTGTAGCTGATATAAAAAAACAAGATTATAACTATGAAATTTATCCCCTCTCAAGCAAATTCTTGGATAGCACTATATCTGAAATTCCGGAAAGTTTGAAAACTCTCCTATTCCATTAACTAGATTCAAAATGTAGTGCAAGGAAAGATGTGAAACTTAATACAATAGCACATTCCATAATTTCCATTGTTCGTCCAAGAACATTCATTTCCAAATTTCAGTTAGCTGTAGGAACTTATGTCTACAGAAAAATGAGTTCTCGTTTGATAATTGACATGATGAGTAAATTAGGAGTATCGGCTTCATACCACAATATTCAATTATATGAAGCATCCGTTATTATGCAACCTGCAAAATTAACGCATCCAAACTCTTTCATTCAATTAGTTTTTGATAACACAGATCACAATGTAAGTAGGTCGGATGGTCATGAAACATTTCACTGTTTGGGGGGTATTAAAGTCATTACACCAGAATATGATGTTGAATATGAAGGAGGTTCCAAAAGGCTGATGGAAATGCCACCTGCTTCTATTTTAGCTTCACAAAAGCAGATATAATTGATACCATTCAGTTACACGAATCCTGAAGGATTGAAGAGTTCGTTGATAAATCAATACTTCATATGAAAACACAAACTTAAGTTCCAAAATCATATGTTGCGTATTTATGTGCGAAATGATTAATAAAAATTAAAATTATTTTAGTTTTTGAATTAATAAAATTTCAATTTCAATTTCGTCAAATTACAAAATTTCCTTTTTAAAATTTATCCAATTTTTGACTTTCCAATTTTTCATATTACTTTTAGCCTCCATTGGAGAATCTCCTTCGCTAGCACATCAGATTATAAAACCGAACATCGTTTGACCCAAACTGTCCGTTTCCACCCGACTCAACATTATATGCTAGGGTGCGATGTAATAAATGCAATACAAAAACAAAACGAGTTGAGTCCAACTCTGGCAAATATCTGCCAGATGTTTGGTTCAGCGTTCAGGTAGTCATTTCCTCGAGCGCCAAATCTAAAATTCGTTGGTATTGCGCTACTAAAGAAATACGCTGTTTATCAGTATACAAAAGCTCTTTCGAGAACGATAAAGTACATAATTTGGACTAGAATTTTCCGCTCTACAACTTTTGTTTAAAATTTTTCCTCACTAAACCTTCCAATTCGCGAAATTATCAGAAAAACCGTATTTTTCTCTATATTTTCAAGAATTTTTCAATGTTCCTGAAAATTTTAACATCTGCATTTTTGACCATATGTTTCTCTCATCATAACAATCAACATATCAAAAATGCAGCTCTTTCCGAGAAAAAGTGATTTCAGCCCTTCCTTTACTGAACTAAATGGCCAAATATCAATATGAAATACCAAATGCGAAACAACATAGCTGAAACTGACTTTTCTATCGAACACAAACTACATCAAATGCATTCCTGAAGCTCATTTCATTTGCCATAAAGCTCACTGCACTCTCTAATCTGAAAACTAATATCCTACAGCCTCATGAACACCAGTATCATACCCAGTAAACAAACTGAACTGTCGAGACAATTTACAATGTCGCACGTCAGCGGGTTTTTCCATTTTCATTCATCTATTTCCACTTCAAACATCATGAAACTCCTTCTAGCATCGCTCACCAGTTGTTGACATCGTTTGTCGACTTGAGTAATTGAATTTCAGCCGTTTTTTCGCGACAAATATCATCGAAATTGATCAATTACTCGGTGTCGTTCACTTCTATCGGGCTTTTTGCGGTGGATTTGCGATAATTGCCCTTTGTCAGGGCATTTCGATTAATGCCTTCCTGTCTGGGACTTTATTGTTCTAGGAAGTTGCTTGTAGATCTAGCAGCCTCTACGTACGTATCTGCTCATGGCAGATCAACTCGGATGAGTTGGTATCCGAAGAATCTATCCGTAACCATTTATGTGAAGTTGAGCTCTTTCAAACTGATGATACTTACTTGTTTGGATAATGTAATGGGCGATATATTCTTGAGGGGCGGTGAAAAAATGAATAAAAAGTCATCACATTGGTATTCTTTCTATCCATATCTAAAATAATGGAGAGATCTTAGAATTCATTTTTTTAGAGTGATCTGTCAAACGAATTGACTATTGCTTGAAGTTGAATTATATGATTATATTTAGTTAGCCAGGAGGCCATGGATATTTGATACTTTCCTCCTTGTTATTTGAAATTTTAGGTTAGGTAAAAAAATTTCCTGTCACATTAATGCGCATTGTTTTCTATGTTACTGAAAGTTCCTGAAAAACATAGGTTCGTCAAAATGATGCTTCACTTTTCGAAAATGATGACGATAAATCTACTCTGATTTAATTCCTGATTAGATTTGTTGAAGGGAAATTTTATTGTGGTTACCTCGACTGATGAAAATATTTATACAGGGTGGCCATATGAAAACGAAACAGACGAGATTACAGACGAAATAAATTTTTTCGATAGAAATGCTTGGACAGGTCGATTTCTACTTCGAGGGGGACAACTTAAGATATAGGTTACGGACTCATAGCGCTTCAACCCTTGCTACTACAACCCTCACCCCCAAATTTTGAATAGGGAAGATGGGGTGAGTGATACCTCATTTGAAAAGTATTTTTATACTGATTTCAGCACAGTAATTGTTTTTTCATTTTATGCATTTAAAGTTTCAGTGGAGACATTGCTGACAGCCTACTATGCTCTATGCCACTCTCTTATAAAGTAAGGAATTTTAGTGTGGGGTCACACTCCACACAACGCTAAGATTTTCTCACTTCAGAGAAAAGTAGTCAGAATTATAGATAATCTGGATTAGAGAGCAGATTGTAGAAGCTCTTTCCAAAAGATTGGGATTGTTACCCTTCCGAGTACCTTCATTTTTGAATGCTTGAAATTCGTACATAATAAGCACACACATCCCCTCAACGCAGATATTCTCCATCACTATACAAGAGCAAGGTTGGATGTCAGAAATGAGATCTAGAGATTATCTAAAATACTAAATGGTCCAAATTTTTGGGCTTACAAATTATATAATAGGATATCTCATTCAGTTAGAACCATGAAGGCTCAATTCAGCAGTTGTATCAAAAAATATTTCTCTGAAAATACCTTCTATATTCTATAGAAGAATTTCTTGTGAAGAAGATTATGTAAATTCCAGATTTTTGTAGTGAAGAATGTAAATAGAAAGATGTTGGCATGAATAAACGATATTATTAATATTCTTATATATGCGTATAGCATCTACATATTACACACATAAAGGATAATACGATACGGATTATTGTTTGAGATAGAAAATCAGGTTCTGAAAATACTTTTGAGCGGTCAATTGAATCTTGTCTTTCAGATTATTTTATTACAGATGTTTTACCTCGTCTGTTCATTGCAGACTCGAAGGCGATGGATAAACTTCGTGAGTGATAAATTTCAGATTGCTGTTGAGCTTTTTCAGGTTTGCAAAATATATAATATTATTAATCGGAATCTTTGCAGTGAGTTGTATCAACAAATCAAAATCTTCACCAACTATAAAATCATTGTGCTCGTTGTACGGTAAGAAAAAAAATTGAAAACTAGGAATAATATTGTTCAGACATTAGCTAGATCATCTTGGGGTGCTGATGCTTCTACTCTTCGCACAGCATCTCTAGCCCTAGTTTTTTCTGCAGCTGAGTATTGTTGCTCTGTTTGGTTTAATAGTTCATATACACAAAAACTGATGCACAATTGAATACATGCATGAGAATAATTACTGGCACCATAAGATCTACTCCGGTTCATTGTTTACCAGTTTTGTCTAACATTGTCCCTCCCCATATTCACAGACAGACTGCAGCTCTGAATTCTTGGAACAAATATCATTCTTTTCCCAATTTATTAGCAATTATTTCATATATTTCACAAAATAGTATTCCCAGATTGAAGCTACGTAAACCATTATGGCATAATACATTCTTCAATATCAACATAAGTGATAAAGAATTATGGAAGACTGAGTGGAACTTTTACGAAATGTTCAATAAGTATCTCGTTTCTGATCCTTCTGAAAAAGTTCCTGGTATTGATCTTCCAAGAAAAATTTGGACAGTTCTTAATCGTTTAAGAACAGGTCATGGTCGTGCCAATAACATGCTATTTAGATGGAACTCAGTTTCTAGCGCAAGTTGTGAATGTGCAGAAGCAGAAAAACAATACCTCATCTCATCAATAGTTGTCCCATATACAGGGTGAGTCTTTGACCACTGCGTTAATTTTAATCATAGATTCTTTACGTCAAAAGAAACACTTTCTTCCTATAACATTTTTCCAAATTTGGCCCCGTTCAAAAGATATAGGGTGTTGAAATTTCATAAAAAAATTGCATTTGCACCTGTAATATTCAAACGACAATATCAATTGAAATGATCTCCTGTAGAAGGTTTTTGATAACAGTCATGCATATTTTGGCATCGTTAGATTCATTCCATTTCTTGTGGGTTTCTCACTACTACTCTACAGATTGGTTAAATTGCATGAAAAACAAATATCACTTGAACTAAAGGTCTGTATCTTGTATTTCCTGGAATCATTAGTCTTTTTTGCAGATGAAATCATTCTCCGTCTTTCCTCCTAAATTGCACTATTCTTGAGATATTTGAAGTTGAAAGGAATTAAATCGATATAATTTTGTCCAAATTTTCTGATTTTCTCAAATCCAACTCTGTGCTGAAATGATTCAATAACAAGATTTGTTCAATGTTGCCATATTTTATGTCTATATTAAATATTTCTTCAAAAGGTTGGGGAAGTCTCTCCAGTCTATGGTTCCACCACTAAAAACTAATAGATGAAATTAACCACTGAACAATTTTTGTCTTACATTCACTACAAAATCTGAATTGCCATTTGCTGTATTCATTATTAATGATGTCTAGCACCTTGTTTAATATTTAATCCAGAGTAATATTCCATAAGAAATAAAGAAAAAGATTTCCTTCACTAACATTGGTACTTCGGTATATTCTTATGACCGTTGAAATAGGTAATGTATTTTCTGTCAGGACCTGTTGAATTGAAGACTTGTCTTTATGAAGAGCTGGTTCTTTATAGCTTCAGACTTTCAGGGTCCATCAAATTATATCTATTCTAACATAGGAATGCTTCAAATTAAGATCATATGAGTTTTAAAATCTTCGAATCCCGTCTCCTTGATTTATTTTGTAGGTTTATAGTTTTTTCACATATTTATTTCATACACCGATTCAACCTGGTACCTACACTAACTTAGGAGATAATAGAATTTGACTTAGTTTTAGTATTTCTGAATGTTTGTTATGATGCATGGTTAATTAAAATTTAATCAATATTGAAACTGGAAGCTATAGGTTCATAAACAAGAAAGATTAGAATAGAAATGTATTTTCTGACCATAATCATTTCATACTGTATTGAATAATTTCAAACTTGTAGCGTGCTACACGTAAATTGTTTACCCCTGTATTTATTTTCCATCTGATATCCCTAAGAAATAAAACGTACTTGTGCGATGGCAGTGCATATGTCTTATCTTTGACACATGCATGTGCAAATATCTGATTGACGTGGAACCTGCTTTTCAATTTCGATCGTCATTGAGAACATTGAAAAGAATATCGAATCGAGATTTTACCTCATATCTTTTGTGTCTATCTTGAAAACCCTTTAAGGGGTAAGTGTAAACTAATTTTTCTCGAATTGTTATATAATTGCTGATAAATACTTACTCAACTTTTGAACGCATCATTTACCTGAATTTTGCAATATTTCGTAAAAGTTTTTAAATCAAATGCATTTATGTTGATTTTATTGCACGATTTTTTAATTAGCATGGCTTGCTGCGAAGTTTCTTCATTTTTGCATGATCAATATTTGGCAAAGCTTGTTTAAGGCTATATTTTTCTGAGAAAATCTGGGTGTGATTGCTTTTAGAATTCAAGTGCTCATTTTCTTATTCATTGAAGTTTTTTTAATGTATATACAAGTGTTTATGAATTTTTTATTTATATAGTTTATATGAACCAAAGCATGTTTCATGGATTGTTTCAGAGACAGATGTAGTATTTAATCAATTTTGACGTATCGGTGATTTTTGTTTCTGTTTCACAGTTTTTTTTCTGGAAGAAAATTTGTCGAGAAGAAAGTTTTCTGCAAGATAGTTTTCAACTCTATACATTCTTAAGACTTGTATTGATACTGGATTCCTGAAGAAATTCATATTTTCCGAACATCTTGGAATAACTGAATTTGACTTAATACTGGAGATTTCCTCAACCTATATACAGGGAGGTCCGAAAGAAATAAGAAGTTTCACCAACCTAACTTCCTGGCCATTGATCCTGACCATATATACAGGGAAGTCAATTTTAGTGAATATTTTCTAATAGAAAGAATTGAAATTATATTATATTAACAAAATTTTCTCCGTTTGCCGAAAACTTGTTTGTAAATATTTTACTGGTACCAGATTTTTTGTATTCAATGTAAATAAATACTTGTATTCGTGAGGATTGTGATTTGCTTGGGTTTCTTGTTCCCTCCATTCTCAGAACTCAGAGATTAGACCTGCGACCACTCATAACGACTGAGCTCGGGTAATTAAAACCAATTTGAAGCCGGAAAGGCTACAAACTATCGAAATTATTATTATTATTTTATTATAATATTTTCCACATTTTTTAAATAACTGTTGACAGTTTCAAACAGAATCAAAACAACAAGGAACCACAGAACACTATTTTATTGGGAACAACCCACCACAGAGACGTTATTATAACATTTCAATGTGGTAATAATTCACTCTAGTTATTCTGAGAAAAATTATAACTGAAGATCGATAATGATTACAGATATTATCTTTCATTTAAAAATAACTTTGCAATTATTAATTTTTTTCTCTCCTGGGGTTCGGTAATAAATTCATATTCTATGGTGAGGTATTAAAATCTGACATAATCTATGAATAACCATTATTCGATATTTCTGTTTTTGTCTACATAATTAAAGCAGATATTCTGATTATAAAAACCAAAAATTTCTTCAGTAATTAATTATAGTCTAAACAGAATAGATTCTTATTAACGAAAAAACACGTAGTTGGTTTTTCAGAATCAAATGTAGGTGATCAAACCTGATTCCTTCAAGCAAATATAATTGCACACCTAAATCTGAGAATACTTGTAATCTACTCAAGTAATTTGTTATTGGGATTCAGTAGAGAAAATAATCATCAAGCAAAGTAACATCACTGTAAAATAATTATTCGTAGTGACATTATTCATTGTTGTTGAAGATTTCGAAAAAGATTGCAATATTTTTAACAGTCTCATAGACCTGTTCACTGGTCTCTGTCAAGGAGAAGAAACTTAAATAATATCAGTGTTTGGATAATCATAGATGATATTTTCTGGCTTTGAGTGAAAAAAAAAGCAATGTGACAACCTCTTGCCTTGGAAGATTTCATAGAAATGATGGTTTTCATGATTTGGAAATCTTAAGAAGAGAATTACAAATGTATGATGATAACATCCAATAATTTTGAGGTTTTTTGGGAATTTCTCACTGTGAAGGGATGGTTTATAATCTTGAAGTAGAAAGAAATTATAGTAAACAGCAAAAATATGTTTATGGTGTTGAATTTTTTTTACCAGAAAATTAGTATTTATTATTATTTATTAGTATTTCCTTCTGGATATGGACCTAATCGGATGAAACATGAGTGAGTGAATCATTTCTTATAGGGATAATAATGTTTTTAAACAATTCAGATTCAATAGTGGATGCTGTGGAAAGTATTTTTCATTCAAACTATACTGGACTACAGAGGGTATTTGCCCAATGTGAAAACTTAAAAGCTTATAACTTTTCAAAGCAGCTGAATATAGAAAACCCGTGATGGAAAAAGTGTTTCTTTTGATCTCAAGAACCTATGCTTAAAATTAAAGCAGTGGTCTAAGACTCACCTTGTATAAATTTCAAGATGGTTTTTTGGGCTATTCATGATGATACGTATTTTTGTTATGTTATGTTCTGTTTTCTGCTTTTGTCTTCTTATTTCCAGATTCGATGTGAGCAACTTGAAGAAGTCTCTGTCTCCATCAATAGAAGACCACTCTTGAAGAAAGAAGTCCCTAAAATATATTTCAGCTTATTTTTGTATTTTCACACTTAGACGGGGAGCCAGGGTTTTTTTTTACTGGAGTTTTTTCCCTAGACTTCTATGCAATACGCCGAATTGTATGACACCCCGTCACTAACCCCTGATCTATATGCTTTATTGTTTGCTAACTGAATATTGTCGGCCAAAAGTTCAAAAGAATATATATGGTAGGTTTGAATTGCAGTATCCTTGAGAACATCTGCATCATTCTCAGCTTGATATAGTGCAATAGCTTTTAGTTGTTGTTTTCGGAATTGTACAGTTAATAGTTTTGTATACAGAAAAGAGATACAAATAGATAATTTTCACTTGTGTTGAATACCTAACATTGTACATTCGTGGTATATATGTGCATATCCTGTATAGCATCAATCATACAATCGCGATATCTCAGAACTGGTGACTCTTCGAGAGAAAATCATCAGAGTATTTTCGAAGACAATTTTTAAATCTACAACTCACTTCTGGGGTATTTTTTTGATGAAACTAAGTGTTTTTGACAAAATTCTAAAGAAACAAAAATTTTAGCCATTGTCCTCGAAGTCTTAATGATTGAGGCCTATATTCTAACATTGTTCTTGCTGACTTGATATCAATTATGACAAGCGTCAACCATGGTGATGAAGAATTAGAACAACTATCTATAGGCTCCTCTCTACCGCAGGTACATAGAAGTCTATGGGTCTTTTTTTTTCGCCGAGCGACTACCTCACGTGTTTATATCAGGTGAGTCTTGACATTTTCGATTCTCTATTCACGTATAAGCCTTAGTATTAGGGGCTTGCTTTAGATTTGTTTTTATCAGTACGGAGTGTCTAAATATTAATAACTATTGAAATTAGCGAATCCAAAAGAAAATTATAGTCCACTCGTTTGAAAACAATTCAGTTAGAATTTATGTTATTTGATCACTATTTTTATGTCTAACTTGACCGAGCTAAATATTCGATATGAGCGGAAAACTAAATTTAATTCAATATATATATTCTTTTGAACTTTTGGCTTACAATATTTAGTTAGCAAACAATAAAGCATATAGATCAGGGGTTAGTGACGGGGTGTCATACAATTCGGCGTATCACATAAAAACCTAGGGAAAAAACCCTGGCTCCCCGTCTAAGTGTGAAAGTACAAAAATAAGCTGAAATATATTTCAGGGACTTCTTTCTTCAAGAGTGGTCTTCTATTGATGGAAACAGAGACTTCTTCAAGTTGCCCACATCGAATCTGGAAATAAAAAGACAAAAGCAGAAAAAAGAACTGAATAACAAAAATACAAAATTTGAACGAGATGAAGAAAACATTCTCCAATTTTCCTTTCTGGATTAACTCGCTATTGTAAACCAAGCATTTTTTAAATATAACGAGCTAAACCGTAAATTTTACTAAGGAGATAATCAATGAATACAGAACCTTTTATGGTTCCTCTTTCACGAAGTTTTTTTTTTTGGTATCCGTATGTGTCTCTTGAAGGAGTATCTCAGTACCATAGTCCTTTGATAGTTTAGGAATATAATTACTCTTGTCCTTAGAAATACCCTCTATATTCAAATCTAATACACAAAATTTGTCGCCAATCTGCAAGGAGGTATCTTCGAATCGGGTCTTGCGGTCAAAGTGATGATTTTTCAGATCTTCTGGTGTTTGAAGTCTGCTATGGAACCCATTCAAAGGGAAAACATCATCCATAGTTAAGGAAGGTTGTGATATAACACTTATTTCATTGAAAAAATAGCAGAGGAAAAATTATCGACTGACATTTTTAGTTTAATGAGTTCGGTCAATGAAATCTGATGAAAACTCAGACATTTTTTAACAGTTTCTGCTCTTTCAGAACAACTCAATCGAAACTTTAGTGAGAATATCAATAACAGATGGTGGAAGAAGCCCAATTAATCATCCAATAGTTCAGAACTTGATGTGTGAATAGTTGTGAACAATATGAAATATGTAAGACATATACGCTACAGTCTACTGAAGAGATATATATGCAGATTTTATCTCCAGTAGACATTAGCATGTGTGACCAGCATTGGAGCTACGTTTGAAAAGTAGTAGCAACTCATTCATATCGCATCATCATTCAATACAATTCGTACGGAAATTTCTCCTGTTCTGACTTCCAAGAACCATATTCAAATAAATTATACATTCATCTGAAAATTATGTGATAATTATCTGTTTAGTTGTTGAATTTTTATGTATTCTTGCTAGATGAGCATATTAAATCCTATTCACTGAAATTTTAGCAAAATTTAATGAAGTCGAGTATATTGTAAACTTCAATTTATTGGTCAACTTCTACTAAACCGCATTCCATACAATTCCATTCATCGAATTATTATTCATGAGTGCAATAGATATACTGAGAACTGTCTTGATCACTATATTAAGAATTGAAATTACAATTTTGCTATTCAAGTATTTCGGTAGTGGATGGGACTTTGATTTATACCACTCATTATATTCAGAGGAGTGGATCTAGAATTTTTTCACTCCCAGAATTCGTAAGCTATGAAATATTCCAATAATTTGGTCATTATGGTATATTCCGAATTGCCAACACCATTTCTATAGCCACGTCGAATTTCTTTCAGTTACTATCAAAATGTGCAACAAATACAGGTTTTTTCATTATACATTCAAAAAACTCATATGGTGTGTAGAAGGCATCGGGAGAATAATTTTTGATTGATGACATATACCTCGTGACCGAGGTAAGCACTACTGTTACTCGTAGTAGTAGTTGCAGCATTTGGTCGATTTCGTAGTCATCTAGCAACGTAATATTTTACGCTTGCATTATTTTCTGATATGAACCCAAATCTTCACTTCTATAATTTAGGGAGTACATTATTCCGACGAAAATGAAGGGTAATTAATTGCTTCGTCGTGTTGACGTTCAAATGAAAGAGGTCATTTCTAACATAGAAAATCAGAAAGTCTATAATATCACTGCTATTGCGCACTTTGTCTAGCTGAACAGAGTCTTATCATTTTGCCTACATATCTGTGAATTTCGGATATCGAGCCGCAAATGGTCTCAATCGATTGGCTTCGACTTGTTGCGGAAGAATCAGTTGTCAAATTTGAGTATGGTGAGCCATATACAGGGTCTTTCACGAGGAACCTCACCCATATTTATACGGGAAACTACTGAACGTATTTTCATGAAATTCAGCAAGTATTTCACGATGCTGATGAAATCTAAAATATTTTCAAGGCATGAGCACCTCCGGTTTTTCCGGAAATGACGTCAACTTCCATTTTTCAAATTACAACACCATTTTTTTATTGCAGAAATAGATTCCTTAGAGAATTTCAAGTAATTTTGATGTAACATTTTCAGTTTTGGTTGGAAAATTCTCTCTGAGCGAAAAAATTCGAAAGAAAAATCGAAAATAGAGCTCCGCTGAAACAAGAATAACTTCGAGGTTTTTAGATGGACAATTTTCATTTCTGGGATTTTTCAAGTTGTGAGATTGATATATCCATTTTAAAAATCGAAATCGCGATTCATGATACAGTGAGTGAAAAACTCGCTTTCAAAGTTAGCGATGACAAAATCGTCAAAAATCAATTTTTTCAAATTAGAACCCCATTTTTTATGGCAGATATTGTATCTACGTTAAAAATAATGTGGCCATCGAAATGAATTCTATCTCTATGATTTCCCGTTATGAAAAATTTTGATTAATATTATGCCAACTGACACTGATTAATTAGACCGCCATTTTTCAATCGAATATCGATCTGTGATGGCCATCGTTCAAAGAAAATCATCGGGACTTATGTCAATCCTCTTTTCTCGTGAGTAAATGAAAAAACTGATCATATCATTAGATGGAAAAAAGCTACGGCAATGAAATTTGAAGATAAGTGAGATATCGATCACCTCATTATATTCACGAATTTTTATTGAAATCCGAAAAATATCTTATGAGTGTCGGTTGTGTTTGTAACTCATTGTTCCAGACTACCAGAAAAAACTCTAGAACAGCGAGCAAAATCTCTTGACATCACGTCAGTGCTTTTCTGAATTTTAATTTCATGTAATCGCCATATTCGAAGGTCGAAATTGAGTGAATTCCATCCGTTAACACGTGCGAAATCAAAACAACAAATATGAAAAATAATGTTTCTCAATTATACATATATACAGGGTGAGTCTTCTACCACTGCGTTGATTTTAACCATAAATTCTTGACGTCAAAAGAATTATTTCTTCCTATAACATTTTTCCAAATTTGGCCCCGTTCGAAAGATATAGGGTGTTGAAGTTTCATTAAAAAAACACAGGTACATTTTCACCTGTAATATTCAAACGACAAAACCCATTGAAATGATGTAGAAGCTTTTTGATAACAGATAATGAGGTTGAACTATATAATATAGAAGAATTTGTGAATTTCTGTAGGAGAGAAATGATTATTATCCTTCAATGATGATGATTTTAGACCTATGTTCTTAATATTTGCTTATTTTTGACGGTCAAGGGTAGAAATAGAACCATTTATTTAAACAAAGCCTAGTAGTTTCGACTTCTATCTGAAGTCTTCCTCAGGGCAAGTTTGTTATGGTTTTTTTGTCGATGGATGATATTGAAATTGTAAAATGAACGACACTCACTCTGCGTTGCACGTTCCATTTAATATGAGTATCGTTCATTTTACTTACTTAATTATATATTATACTTTATTATATTATATATATTATATTTTATAAATTTTTTTTAAATTTCTTGGGTGTATAGCACTTATTTTACCTATAAAGGGTAATTGTTAATTATTATTTTATTTTTTTTTCCAACATATGTTTAGGCGTATCTACGCCTTTTTCAAGGAATATAATACAGTCGACAATTTCCTGTAAATTACACAATAATAAATACACAAACAAATATATCAACAAACAACACAAAGCTTTTACCTACTTCATTTAAATCGTCCGTCAAGATATTATTTTCTCCTATAAATAAAACTTTAAAATATCTTCAAATATTTTCGTCAGCCATGAATGAAATAATGTGACGATGATGCGCTGTTACGATTTTGTTTTTCCAACTTCTTATTCCAATTTAATGCTGCGACACCTGTACGAATTAATCAACAAGTCACAATCCCAAATCTGGGTTAGAATTGGTTCTTTTCAATCTAGATGGAGTTAGTAGTAGGAGATTGAAAATTTGTATTTCCTCATTTATGTTATAAGATTGAAATAAATTTGGGCAAAGTTTTTGATGTCAGTTTTATCGTTCATAGCTTCTTTTTCTTTTTTAATGTGGATAATTTTTAGTATATTTCTAGTTTCGTTATTTTTTTTCTTTTTTCAGGATAGAAAAAGTTTAAAATCCATTTTATGTTTTTCTGTTTGTTCATGCTTCTTAAGTGCGGTCATATTTTTGCAAAATTTGTGCCCATTTATTCGTTTCTTTATATATTGTGTTGTCTGTCCTATATATACTTTAGGGCAATCCATACAATTTATTCGATAGACACAATTCGAGATTTTATTATTTTGGATTTCAATTTTGTGTGTATGAATTTCAAATTATTTGTGTTTTTATGTGATACATTTATTCCATAATGCTTCATTGATACATTTGGTGTTTCTGAAAAGCCCTGTATATATGGTAAGGATACATATTTTTGGGTTTCGATTTCGGTTTTTCTAGTATTTCGTTGTTCTGTATTATAAAGGCTAAAGATTTTGTTTTTGAAGATCTTGTCTATTAGTTTCAGAAGATAGTTATTAATGGCTAGTATATCTTTTGCTTTTTTTATTGTTTGTTTTCTGAACTCTGGACTAGTGACTTTTAGAGATCTATCAGCGATTCCTGATACGACACTTTTTTATGAACCATTGGAACTGCGGCTTCAAAGTTCAAATATCGTCCACTCCAGGTTGGTTTTGATAACCAAATTCTCTTTACTTCTGTGTTTGTTCGTTTGAGTGTCAGATCTAAGAAATTGATTTTGTTTTGTTTTTCTAACTCACAGGTGAATTTCAAATTAGGATGGTAGCTATTGAATTCACTAATAATATCCTCTATTTCATTTTCAGGTGCTGCTATAAGACAGTCATCAACAAACCGTTTGAAAAATGGTATTTTGCACTTTAATTCCTTTATAACCGTTTCTACCAGATCTACCATTACGAGTTGAGCTATTACTAGTAACTGTTTGGTCTGGCCTATGTAGCATTTTGTGCAGTTGTTGCATTCTATTCTATAAACTATTTCGGATTGTTGTAAAATTGGTGCTTTTACTTTCAGATTGATGTGAAATTTCTTTTTGTTATTCAGAACATCATAGAAAATTGCAACACAATTGTATTGGCGGAAATTTTTATCTATTTTATATGATAATGCAGGATAAAATACGAGTTTGAAATATTTTTTAGGTGTTATGTTTTGTAATATTGATGTGTCTTGTGGTCTATTCTATATGTCTGTACGTTTAGCTCTATTGTAGATATTTATAAAGGTTTTTATTCTTTACTGTTGGATCTAAAATTAATAGTGCTGTGCCTAAGGTGGCGTAAGGACACAGTAACGAAGCCTACACAGAACATACACTGGTTCACCTAAACTTGCACAAGCTTGAATTAGCTTCTGAGGGGTGTACATTGATATATGTACACCTAGCTCAGCCAGAATAAACATAAAAAATTTAAAAAAATTAGTATGTTGGATAATTGTTATTATTATTATTATTATTTATTTCATTTCTTGTGGGTTTCTCACTACTAATGTTCAGATTGGTTAAATTGCATGTAAAATAAATATCCCTTGAACTAAACCGTATCTTGTACTTCCTAGAATGCATATATCAGAGTTTAATTTCTTTCTTCTGTATGGGGGTAGCCGATGTATTTCAAAAGAATATTGTATTGCTGGCATAATTAAGTTTTTTCATTAACTGTAGTGAGAAAAATAACCTATTTCCAAATTTTCGCGATCTTCTCGATAACAGTGACTGATATATGCAAATTAATCCAAAAAAGCATATCGATATTGGAGCTTGCCATTCCATTTTCGAGGTCATATAGAGTATTTCATTAAAAAAACTTTGTTACATATCTGTGAATTGAAACCATCTGTACATCTGAAAATGAGTTTAAATTGAGCTGATTCATCTTCTATACCAGAAAAAAACCCATTACTCGATCAAAATGGGCATCGCGTCAGTGATAGGCCACATGGAATAATACTCTTTGCTACAATTACATTAATGTCAGTTATTCTATGCAAGAATTTTTATTCAAGAACTACTATTCTAGAGTAATCATGCCAAAAAATATACATTGCCTAAAAAACCTTCTTTACCAATACCTATCATCAAGAATTCCATATTCGTAATTCGATATTCATGTTTTAAAAGAAATTCTTCTGAATAACTAATTCATTTGCCATGAAAGGTCCCCCCCTTTTCCGGCAATGTGATGAGATCCATGTTTCTCGACCATTAAAAAAAGTCCATTAAATGCCCATGTAGAGTAAAACTGCCCTTGTAATTAGGCCGAGGAAATTAAACTGTTCCCTGAAATTGCACGAGTTGATGTTTGAAATGTGATGATGTTTTTGTGTGCTTCTCCTAGTTCAGAAAACTATACAGGGGGAGAGTTCACTACTGCGTTAATTTAAAGTACTGAATCATGAAGCGAAAAGAAACAATTTATTCCATACTTTTTCGATTTGTCCCCGTTGCAAAGTTAAAAGAGATTTAAGATTTCAAGTTGGACAAAGCTACCACTGGATTCGTTTCGAAATTAAAGGAAAAATTCAACATTTGCCTTATGGAATTGCATAAAATTGTACAAACATACTTGTTTATGCACCCTGTTTCTGTTCAAGGCTCCAAAGTGTAATATTTAAGATGAAAACACATTCTTATTACTCTTCGCAAAATATGACATAACATTCCATCTAAATCATTATTCCAGTAGGAAATCACACTGAATTCCATGGTTGGTGATTTTCCAGCAGAGCATTGGTGAAAATATTAAAATGTCTCAATTTTATTCTCAATTCAATTTAGGATTTCATAGGAAAATACTCATATTCACTAAAACTTTCCGGATTCTATGAGTCTATCCAATTCTTCACATTTTTATTTCCATAACTATCAAAGATCTGAATCTGTATTATCTTCTATGACTGATTTTTAACCTGTTCCAATGTGGAAAAATTTCTAAGTCGTATGCCTCATTTAAGGTTGTCATATCAACATGAAAAAGCCATGAATGGCACAAATTGGCCAAATAAAGTGAGTGTAAACCGTTTTTTTCTTCGAAGAAAGACTATACAACGATCTCCAAATTGAATTCAAACAGAAATTATTTCGTAGAAAAATTTAGAATTCTTCAGGTGAATCTACAATGCTCATCCAATAAATTGGAAAACTTTGAGGTTCTTGTGAATGAAAATAAACCTGATGTGATAAGTTTGGTGGAACATTGGTGCAATGTCGACAGTGTGAACTCGCTGGTGGTTTCTGGATATATACAGGCTGATTAATTTCAAAAATTAATATTCAAAAATCAATAAGGTCGATTGTTGATTTGAGTGAAGACAAACATAATAATTTGGCATGCTGTTTATCCAGGTGTGACTTTTCTGACATTTTCCTTGAGGCCGGTGCGGATCGATGTTTTAACGTTTGCAGAAATACACTTCTGTATTATTTTGAGTTATCTTGTTCCACAAGAAATATTACTATGAAATGTAATTGGATCACCCCTGAAATTGCTAAAAGTAAACAAAACCTTTTGAACCTTCATTGGCTTCACACAATAATTAAATCTGCGGAAAGCTATAACAACTATAAGGAAGCCAAATATTTCTATAATGCCCTATTAAAAACTTCTAAACACAAATCTAGAAATCTAGAAATAGGAATAGAACAGTATGGAACATTGTTAACGAGTACACAGGAAGACTTCACAAGGTAAGTAGTACCATAACTCTCAATGTCAATGGCGAAACTGTAGATGAACCAAATGAGGTGGCTGATCTATTCAGGGAATATTTTTCTACGGTTGCAGGTCAGAGGTTGAAAGCACATTATGGCGATATATTATCACCGTGTGTACTGTTACTCCGTTATTGGGAAATAATTTTTTCTTTCAACCGGTTCTAAGTTTCGAGGTTGAGGATGTCATCAGAGGATTTAAGAATAAAAAATTTGTTGGCCTAGATAACATTTCAACTATGATTCTGAAGAGAATTGGCCCAATAATCAGTGAGCATCTTGCTCATATTGTGAATCTGTCAATCACCACAGGGAAATTCCCTAGTGCTTTAAAAAATCTGTTGTCATACCTATTCATAAAAAAGTTAATGTGCTTGACATCACAAATTATCGACCGATATCAATTATGAGTGTCTTTTCAAAGATTTTTCATAAGAATGATGTCTTTTTTGGATAAATTCGATATTCTCAGTAAAGTTCAGCATGCTTTCAGAAACGGTTGCTCCACTAAAACGGCTGCACTCAAGTTCGTGGAAACAGTTTATCAATGTTTGGATACTAGTTTGCATGTTGCAGGAATATTTTTTGACCTGTCCTGTGTCTTTGATGCGTTATCTTTCCAATTAATTATTGACAAGTGCTAAAACTGGGGGTTTAGAGGTATTTTTTCATTTTATTTTTTCTGAATGGCTACACAGTTTTCTCCAACACAGAACAATGATAATAAAAAATGATAGTCAATTTTCCAGTGAATACAATGTGAATATGGGCGTACCCCAGGGCTCTGTAATGGGGCTCTTGCTGTTTATACTCTTTATTAATGATCTAACTCCTCATTTATCCTGCTTATTGCTGTTGTTATTTGCTGACGACACATCTGTCGTTGTCGCTGCCAAAAGTTGTGAAGAGCTTCAGACAGCTTGTCAGAGAATAAAAGTGTCTCCTTTACGCCAAGGACAACGAAACTAATTGGGTAAAACTATCGAGTTCGCATGATCACAGAACACGAAATTCACAGGTTCCAAAGCATCGGACTTGCAGTTTCGAACGCTCTCCGTTGTATCAGGGTGTACAATTATACAATCATTTGGCTTCTTATGTAAAATCATTGAACAAAGAATGTTCAAAAGAGAAATTAAAAAAATGTTGCTTCTATTCTGTTGAGAAATTTTTATCTAATCCCTTGACTTAGTAATTAATTGATGTAAATTATTTTCAGATTTATATTCTTGTACTTGACTTGTCCTATACCCTTTTTTGTGTCCTAAAGGATTAATTAATTATTATTATTATTATTTTGATAATACATATCATTCAAATATGAAAGTTATGATATTCGAGAAGTTTCGTATGTTTTGAAGTCTGAATAGGTTCCCAACAAAAGAATGAGTTTGATGAAATGCCGTATTGTCAAAGCCTATTCCGAAGAAATTTTTGAATCAATTTTTTTTTAATTTTTATATCACCTCCAAGATTATCAGATATTTCGTATAGATATAATATAATATAAATTTTTTCAATGAAATTTCAAGTGACTTCAATTTTCGAATATCGAGCCGAAAACAACCTCAATCGATTGAGTTCGACTCCCTGATAAAGAAGATGTAAACAAATTTGAGCATCTACAGCTGCTTGTATACGCTCTATTTTCCAGAGGTGACGTGCTTATAGTTTTTATATTTTCAGAATATTTTTATCATCCAAATATGATGTTTTTTATAGGGCAAGTCTGTCGAATAATTTAGCAGTTGGGAGAGTATGAATTCGGTTTCCTTTAGAATATCCATCTAATCTCTCTGAAGTTTTACAATTCCTTGAAGTATGTTGAAAAAAAGGAATTTTTCTGCAATGAAACTATCACACCTTGTTCTAGCTCGGGAAAGTAGAACAACATTTTGTCATGTCATTTTCTTATATCGAGTCGAATATCGATCGGTTGGGTTCAAGTTTCTGACGAAGAATCCATGGTCAAACTACTAGTATGTTCAGCTGACCGGTTCAGAGCAAGCGCTTAAAAGCTCCCGACTTCAAGTCAGTGCAGAATCAGTTTGATTCTCTGTTTCGAATATGCAAAACACTGAGACATGCATTTCTTTTTGGTTTATTTAATATCCAATTCCACGAATATTTTCTCTGTTTTCCTGATAATTCAAAGCAAATAATAAGATTTGAGTCCTCTTAAGGCTGACCAGAATGGAGATGACATAAGCTAGAAAACAAACTTCAGAGAGTACCTTATTAATTCTCTAAACTAAGTCTGCCAAATATCGTAAAAATTCTCAAGAATGAAAAATTTGAAGAAACTACGAAAATTTTCTTAAGAATATTCGACTACTCTTAAGATATTCAAACCTCAACAAAAATTTCTACATATATTTAAGCTATTGATCTCTTTCATACTCTGAAACTTCATCTTCGTAGAGTGAACCTACGAAAAGAGTTACAAATTTTGTTCGATCCCTTGTATAATTCATCGAACAGATATATTTCCCGAGAAGATAATTGCTTGAGTGGTCGGTCATTGAGGAATGCACAGGGTTGAAATGTAACAAAAGAGTTGTGTTCGATCCCTTTGTTACTCATTGAACAGATATATCTGTTGACCAACAGGATATCTGGCCGCTCAGGTCATTTAAAACATTTTCAGGGTTAACAAATATATTGAAGGAACCTTTTTTAACCATTTTATTTGTAAGGAATGTAATACTTTGAATGCGATCTTCCAAGAGAGCTCATGGAATTCCATTAGAATGTTCTCGAATGTTTGTACCCACTTCTGCACCAGAAGGATGAGAATATAAAAACTAAAAACAGATGTGTTTAAAGAGAATCATGCAAACCTCCGTACTGTAAACATCAAGCTCAGTCGTAGACTGACGAAACAATAAAGTCACTTTACTGTTGTAGTTAAATAGTGTTTTACTTTGAGCTAACCCAGCAGTATCAAGTAAAATTTCGATACACCGTTTTAATATCGACGTATATCTTTGAACCTTTAAGAAATACATCCCAACTGAGCCAATCGAAGATTGGTTCATCAAGAACAGCCACAGTAAACTAACTGTGGTGGGCAACAAATTTCTTTATGTGGTGATGATACAGAAATTCATGAAATGAACTCAATATTTATATTTCTGAAACAAACAACAATCCCGAAGAATGATCGTTCCAGTGGTGCGAGCTAGCCATAATTGGCGTAGGATGTCTTACAGATTTGGACACTTAAAATTATTTGTTTTAGTGTACATTAATATCACTTTTTTATGGATTTCTACGAATGATAAATGCTACAAATTGAATGGTGTCATTAAAGTTCGGAAATAATAATTGTTTATCATCATAAGTCATTCTACTATTTGAAGAAAATTAATAACATTTACTGATATTTTTCGAAGGACTCTGACAAGTTTGATTCTATTCGAATTTACAGCTATTTTGAGAGATTCATTGAATTATATAATTCACATAAAATTTTGAAAATTTTCGGTTAAAATTCAGATCCTAACCAATAATATAAGGAAGTGTATTTAAGTGAAGTAGCCTTGCGGTTGATAGAAGATTGAAGATAAAGTATAAGTTTTGTTATTGTCATTCAAGATATATATATATATATTTATTGATTCTTTTACAGTCACTGTGTCGTTGTATGTCTTACATCGTAAATGAAAAGTTCCAAGAAAGGACAATAGCATAAAAGCTACTGTACTCACGTCAGTATTTCTCTACATTCGTTGTCAATCAATTCTATATATTGTTCTCTTTTTTCTTTCAAATGCGTTTTATTTTATGTTGATATCTCAAGGGTGATATTGTTAAATTATTCGGAGATTCCCTCTGTATAGTTCGTCAAAGTTAATCTAGCGTTTTGGGGTCGTTCATCTACTCGACAGTAGGAGATGCTTGAAGATGAACCTAATGAGTATAAAAATGGTAAGTGGTAGTTTTACGCCCCTCACATCTTGAGTGATCACTCATTCAAGTAATGAGTCCTACGAACCTGTTAAGTTATTTACGTAATTGGGTAGAATTTCGCACTTTGATGGAAGCTTCAGAGAGGTCAATTTCCGACCTAGATTGTTGTGGATGAGAGGAGATTTGTAAGAGGAAAATAAAGCAGGGCTTGGATTGCGTTTGAATTCGTTTTGCGATGGACGAGGCAATGCATTAATCCGTATCATAACCTTTTTTAACAAGGGGTTTTGAAATCACTTCGTTAAATAGAAGTAATTGGACTAAAATCATCCAATTTTCGAGCATGAGATTCTACTTTTGATTTCTTAGAGGGGCTGAATTGTTCCAGCAGCAAAATTCCTAATCTTTTTCTTGAATCGTAATAAAATATAATTGTTAAAACGAATTGTCGATCATTGACATGAATTGTTCAAATGATACCTTCATTAAATAATTATTATACTTGTTGAGATGAAGATCAGGTGGAAGGAACTGAAAACACTTCTTGAATAATTGCCAACATGTGTCGATTTTTCTTCAAAAATCTCTCACAGAGTTAGATTTTATCGAGGTCTTAAAGTCACTCCATTTCAAAGATGTTGTCTTGTTCATTTGAAAAATCATATGGAAATCTTGTTTGAAGTGCCATCTGGCAGCTCGATCCAGCGAAATAAACACAATAATAATTTTTCTTCAAGTATCATGGTAACGGTGCTTTTACTTGTTCACTAAAAATTTGTGATGATGAAACTTATGTAGAACTCTTATAGGGGCAATAATAATCAACGTTACAACAGTCATTTCCATCGGTTTGAAGGCGAAAATAACAGCTTTCGAAAGAGCTGACAAAACCCCCCTGGAATCAATAAAAACCGTGTTAACTCTACTTTGACCAATGTTGACTTTCCCCCTTGTTTGGTCGAGAAACATCTTTTGGCTCTCAATGCATCGACTTCGCCTGGTGGTGATGGAATTCCGTCTGAACTTCTCAAGAGTTGTGCTCACTCTCTGTCTTTTCCCCTATCAAGAATATTCTCCAGATCCTTTGGGACATCCTCGCTTCCAACATCTTGGCGTACTGCCTTAGTTACTCCCATTTTCAAGAAGGGAAACAAGTTGGACCCATTGAATTATCGTCCGATTAGTCTGGTTCCTATCTTCGCCAGAGTTTGTGAAAGAATTATACTTGACAGCGCTTTGAATTTTGCCTTGGAAAATAACATCAACCCCCAATGCCAACATGGTTTTCTTCCCGGTCGTTCAATTATAACCAACCTGCTGGAGTGCGTCAATGATTGGTCTAGATCTCTAGACAGGAAGGTTTCTGTAGACATAGTTCATTTGGATTTTTCACGTGCCTTCGACGGGGTTCCTCATCGGCATCTCTTGCATGTGCTCGAGCATTTAGGTTTTCGTGGTTGCCTTCTTTCTTGGATCGCGGCATTTCTGTCTGGGCGCTCATTCCAGGTCAGGGTGGGCAGTTCCTTTTCATCATCTAAGCCTGTTACCAGTGGTGTACCCCAGGGCTCGGTGCTGGGACCACTTCTTTTCTTTCTATATATAGCTGACTTGCCCACCTGTATTACATCTAACTGCTCCCAGATTGCGGACGACACAAAGGAATTTCGTCCTGCCTACGTGGTCGAAAGTAACAAGTGGCGATTTTTTTTTAAATTTCGATAATTCATATAAAACACACTATAATGTGATAATTCGAGTTGCTAGAGTAAAGAACTTAAGATGTATTTTTATATAGTTATATTAAATGAATGGCAATAGTAACACCCAGCCAGAAATCAAGGTAAAAGTACGAAGTGTTACTTTTGTACTCGGTCTCCTTTACCCAATTGATTGATACTATTATTGGCTTAATATTCGAAAATTATGGATATTTGGACAAAACGATAGCACTGAAGTTTTTAAAGGAGAACAAGCGTGCAAAAAGTGCCCAGTTCTGTACGAAGAACCTGAGTTGGGATTCTGTAGAAGTCGACTAGAAAAAGCGATTAAGCTTTATTTTTTTCAAAAAGGTACATTTTATTGAAGTCGCTACGACTAACGGTTTTCGATTAAATCGCATCGAAAAGTTATGATGAACGCAAATTATCCAGAAGCGCTGAAGTAACCTCCTTACAATAACAAGGACATAATACTTCAATGATTAAATTTCAATAATATTAGCAACAGACCAACTAATTAATGAAAAAACATTAAATACTTAGAAGATGTTTAAATAGCTGGCTTTGCGCTTGAAAGCTCGTTTCCACTCTTTGGATCATTGATTGACGACATCTGTGAAATATGCCCGGATTATTACGAAATCTTACGGCAGATAACGTAGTTCTGTTCAATAACTTTACTTCAGTATTGATTTTTATGGCATATAATTCATTTTTCATAAACCCCAAAATGCAAAATCAAGGGCATTAAGGTCGAGAATACGAGCTGTCCAGGGAATAGGTCTTCCTCGACCAATCCACCTATTTCCAAATCTTTTCTGTAAAAATTTCTTTGCCACTCGTGAGAAGTGAGCTGGTGCTCACATGCATAAAGTGAATTCTTATTTAGCTCATTTTCCGAAAAATTACGATAGAGTCGCCTGTTGATCGATTGGGTAATCGAAATGGACCCAGTAGGTAATTATCGATTATACTGCCCACACATTAATGGAAACCACATACTGATAATTCCTTATTATGGTTTGATTAGGGTGTTCATAGTGCAGATTATGCAAGTTCAAAACACCATCGCGAGTAAATCCCGCATCATCCGTAAATACAATTAATGATAGAAAATGTTGTCTTCGATTTTACGCGGGGTAAAAAATCATGTTCTAATGAATGATTTATTTTTGAAAATAATACGGGTAAAGAAGCCGTTCTTTAAGTTTTTTCTAGTTGATTGGTAGGTGATATTGGGAAAGGTTGAACCTATCTTTCTGTTCCCTTTCTTGGATTATTTTCTACTACTTGCAAAATGACTTCTTCGTTTTTAACAGTACGACGAGTCCTCTAAGCTCTACTATCAATCTTTGGCATCTTTGAACATCCATCTTATCCCAAACGACTATGTACATCAATAAATGTTCGAACATTAGGAATCTGCCTTAATTGATATCTCGCTCGATAAGTAGGTAAGCTGAGCTTTGGAAGAATTTGATCGAGCTACTCCATTACACATAATCATGTCTCTGTATTCTTCAAAGTTTTATTGAAACATTTTTGAAAGTATTTAAAAAACGAAACAAGTAGGTCAATTGAAAAATCAATCAAAAACACTGAATACCTTCACCCTAGGATCACAAATTGGTTTGAAAAATGTAAAATATTTGTGGTTCATTTATTTAATTTCATTCGCCTGTCATTTTCATTATTTTGTGTTCCTGATTACAATATTAATTTAATTACTTGATCTTTCCTTAATCTATTTTCTACAATTTGGCGCTTTTGGACAATTTGCGTGCATCATAACTTTTCGAAACGTTTTTACCGAAAACGATCGGTACTAGCGACTTTAACAATGTATACCTTTTTGAAGGAAAACAAATAGACCATTCACATTTTCTAGTCGAATAACGTACAGTGTAAGGCAAATATTTGAAGTTGATTTTAATGTGGAGAAATCCTGTATCTGGCGCCCTCTGTTAGTAATGTAAAAACTAATAGGATATTTGGATTCTGCATCATACAAAACTTTCCTAAACCACATTTTGTTAAATGAATACTTAAATTATCAAAAAAAAACATATAAAAAAATAATTGTCAACTGTCTTTCTTAGAGGAATCAGTTTCGAACATATATTCATAGGACCTTTGTTTCATATTTTATGCCCCTCTAGCGCGTGGTACTATGCTTGTTACTTTTTTCCTTGACAGTGCATATATAAATTAAGGCCACCGTAGTTCGAGCCGAACCATCTGAGAATAAATCTTCTAAGTAATTTATCTCATAGCCCCACATTGAGGTGGGACTTACCCTTAGGATTTCGCAGGGTGTATTTATTTTCCATCTTTCAATTATACGATCCATAAATTTCATTACGTTACCTCAATCTCGTTATGTGACCGCAATCCGCAAGTTTGGAGTCCTTTGTAACACTCACTTCATCAGTTTAGGGCCCAGAGAATGTGGAAAAAAACTTTTTCAGAAGTTTGAAGAGCGTGAACGCTGTTCCCCATGCTCTCTAACACTTCCATTGAAGTTGTTGATTCTAAAGGAAAACTTCCTCACGATTTATTCTGGAGGAGTGTAGTTATTTATGATTTATCATTGTTTCAGTTAACTTAATGTGGGAATTGAAATATGGAAATATGAATTGTGTTAATGTGGTTAGACCATATTTAGCAGAAATATATGTTGAAAACTATGAACAATTTTGAAACAGCTTAGTTTATTCTTACTTTATTTATCCAAAAAATAGTTTCCCCCAAATGAGAAGACATCACGTTTACTATAAAAAAATTAATGTCACAAATATTTCTGATTCTACAAACGGGAAAGAAGCATTTCCACACAAATTGATCACATTCGTTGATAATACCAAAAAAGATCAATTTTAGATTGGAGAGAGACACTTTTTGAGCCGGAACCCATTGGAAGAATAACAATTCCTGTTCCTACCCTTTAATTTTTATAACTTTTATGGGCGTCGCTAGGATTTAATTTCGAAGGGCATAAGATAATTGAAGAGTGTTTCATAATTTATGAATTGAATAGTGTGAATATTTGAATATAATCAAAGAGGAAGTCGTGGGTAACTCTTATAGTAATTGGTGGAAGGTACTATACGACACGTGTTTCTATCAACTGAGCACTTCAAAATCTGTCTCAAAAGTAAGATATAAAATATTTCAAACTATTGTATTTTCATCTAATCCATAAAAAGGCAACTTAGCGCACAAGAGTTAGTGGTCTAGAGTGCCGAACGTTTCAGCAAAATCCAACAAGGTCTACACTGTAGACTTCCCATCATTCTGCGCTATGAAAATTACATCAGCAACATTTAACAAAAATAAAGTTCTCTCTTCTGAATCCTGACTGATGGGCCGAGACAATGTCAGCTTCCATGATGAACTGTTAGATTTGCTTACTCAATATTTTCTCGAGGACCTTTGACATACAAGGAAGAATGCGTATCAGTCGAAAATCGTCCAGCTTCCCAGGATTTCTTGATTTAGGCAGAGGCCTAACAATGAAACACTTATGAGCTGCATGGATGTGTCAGTTTCGATATAAACAATAACAATATACAGGGTGGCCATTTGCAAACGAAACAGACGAGATTACAGACGAAATAAATTTTTTCGATAGAAATGCTAGGACAGGTCGATTTCTGTTTCGAGGGGGACAATTTAAGATGTAGGCTACGGACGCATAACGCTTCAACCCTTGCTACTACAACCCTCACCCCTAAATTTTGAATAGGGAAGATAAAGTAAGTGATACCTCATTTGAAAGGTGTTTTTATACTGATTTCAGCACAGTAATTGTTTTTTCAATTCATGCATTAGATCTCGAAATATTCTTAACTAAGTATTTGAAAACGAAGTGGTGTTTTCATGGTACTTGTAGTGTTTTTTTCTGAATAATCGACATTTTGAGCTTCAAAACAACCATGACACATTGATCCAATTTTGACGGAAATTATTGAAAACAATGCTGGAAATTATGTGGAAGATCAGATTATGTTTCAGCAGGATGGAACTTCTCCACACTACGCCTTACCAGTTCGAGAATATCTGGATCAAAGATTTCCAAATCGGTGAATTGAAAGAAGGGGTCTCACTGAATTGCCAGCCAGATCGCCAGTTCTGTCACCACTAGATTTCTTTCTTTGGGGGCAATTTGAAGAGTAAAATTTACTCTACACAGCCCGATTCTATAGAAGATTTAAGAAGACGTATAGTGTCATCAAATCACTCCAAAAATGCTGCAAAATGTGCGCCATCGTTTCGAACAAAACTTATTTCATTGTATGGAAACTAATGGTGAACAATTTGAATATTAAATTAATTGATGTGAGTTTATGATGAATTATTTACCTTACTTTGAAAGGTCTTATTTCTTAGATCACTACTTCAAATCGTTCTGATACCGTATAGTTGGAGAATGATTTCAGTGAATAAAACAGCTAGTCGAACATCTGACCCTAGTAGCATTAACACGTACGGTATGTCTTCATTTGCCTAGTGGTGGATGTTTTGCAATTTCAAATACAAGTACGGAAATTTTGGTGTTTCGGAAGCACGAAATGTCAATTATTCGCAAAAAATTAATTTAAGTGATAAAATTAATTAACGCCTGAATATTTCGAGAACTAATGCATCAAATGAAAAAACAATTACTGTGCTGAAATCAGTATAAAAATACCTTTGGATTGAGGTATCATTCACCCGATCTTCCCTATTCAAAAATTGGGGGTGGGGGTTGTAGCAGCAAGGGTTGAAGCGCTATGCGTCCGTAACCTACATCTTAAGTTGTCTCCTTCGAAACAGAAATCGAGCATTTCTATCGAAAAAAACTTATTTCGTCTGTAATCTTGTCTTTTTCGTTTTCAAATGGCCACCCTGTATGTGATGTACGGTATAATAGTATGTAGCGAAAGTTGGAGCTTCTTTGAAGAGACATCTTCACAACATCATTTTACCCAGGCCCTATAACATTACCTCTCACCTCCCCAAGAAATGCAAGGCTGAACCCGAAAGGGGAAATAGAATCGAAAACATTGGAATCATAATGATGAGTTGTTTCAGGACAAGAGTTTGGTTCACTGGAAAGAGAGCCAAAATAATCAATAAGATCATCCGGATTATTGAAACTATCAGGCATATCTATTTCGTTGTGTTACCTATTGGTCTTTCTCACAGAATCTGTTACGATGTAAAAAAGCCTTTTGTAGCCTTTTTTTCGAAGTTTCTCTTATATATAGGCATAATTTAAAATATTTATAGTAAAAGGTTTTATTATTTCATTCAAGAGTAAATATTTATATATATAATTAAAAAAAAAAGAATTATCGGGTCTAACATTTTTTTTATTCAATATCAATATTTTCAATGTCACTATCGTTTATAGGTGTTGATAAAACGTCGACAAGAACTACTTCCTGATATAAATCCTTATCTTCAACATTTTCATCATTTGTCGACTTTGCATTTGAGCATGACTGGCCCGGCAATGACCACAAGCTTCTGAACACCTCAACCCAATTTTTTTACATCCACATTTCTCACCACAACCTTTTGTGCAATCACAAAAGTTTGTGTTCAGGAGATCATCGGGTGCTGGTAGTAATAAAGTTGTTATTGGCTGTTGTATATTATATTTCAACTGACAACCCCAATGTTCTGGATGGATGTCTCTTCCTAGTCAGGTATGTATCTGGTAACACACTCGATAAATATGCTGTTGAGCTGCTAAAGAGGTAGGTCATAATGCAGGAAATTTAACAGCTGTAGTTTGTCTTGTAAGCTTAGCAAAGCTACAGTATCTGAAATTATCTATCGAATGTTCTGATTTTGGAGCACCGTATATTGTTAGTTGAATTAGTATTTCAGCATTGATAATTCAACAATCATTGAACAAATTTCTTGTTGGAATATTTCCGTACAATTGATCCAATCGATGGAAAGGTCAAAACAAAAGATGAAATGATTTTGGAGCACCGTATATTTTTAATTGAAATTGTATTCCAGCATTGATAATGAACAATAATTGAACAATTTGCTTGTTGATTAAATAGATTAAAAGGTCAAAACAAAAGATGAAAGTTTTCAAAACAAAAACTTACTAAAAAAATTAATAAAAATATACATTGAAGTATACGCCATGGTATACAATACCGTGTGTGAGTGCATTCTAGCCGCTTTCTCAGCGCTTCAATCCGAGAACCGTTAATTTTACATAAAAAGTGTAAGAGACATTTATTATAAATAATTTCATGTGGACCAATTTTTATAATGACCTCTATTGACCTCTGAGCAATAGGTTGCGAAATATTTGCAAACAACTGATTTTCGTACCCTTAGACCTTTGTAACTTTTTTAGCTGGCACGATATCGATGTCGATCTTTCACATCTTCATTATATCAACAAAATAAAGGTGTATGAAAAAATTTAACCCACTAGAAATTTTTGTTCAGATTGGTGATTAAAATGCATATAATGACTGGACTATCTTCGAGTCCACAAAGGTAGCATATCTATAATAATAATAATAATATTTATTCATTTCAAAAAATTACTCATACAAAATACAAAGATTTGTACAAATAAAGCTGAAATAGGTCAATAATATAGAAAAAAATATCATTTCCTTCCATTACAAAAAATGTCAAACTCCTCGACGGAATAGGGTTCACATTGCATAATCAATTTGTGAATCTCTCTCCTGAATGACTCACGACCAGAAATCAACCGAATAAGCTTCGGAAGCGTAATATAGAGCTCAAGTGCCATGTATTCTGTCCCCTTTTCAGAAAAGGTGAATGAATGGACAGGATAGAAGTACGAATATATTTGCCGTGTATTGTTAGTGTTCTTAAATTTTTCAAAGTAATGCTTATTCTTATGGACAAATATAAGTAGGTAATTTATATATGAAAAGACCATACAGAGTCAGAATATTATTCTCTCTAAAAAGGTCACGACATGATTCCCTATAGTTAAGACGAAGGATCGGTCTAAGTGTCCATTTTTAACACACAAAAACTTGGTTAGAGTGAATAGAGTTTCTCCAAAAAATAACATAAGACAAAATAGACTGGTAACATGAGAAATATAAAGCCTTGAGGACATCCAAGTCAACATTATCCCTTAACATGAACTGGGTATATGAAACAGAATTTAGCTTCTCTTTTAGTTGTTCAATGTGCATATCCCATTTCATGTGCCTATCGATGATAACGCCCAAGAACTTTACCTCACTTCGCACAGGTATCCTGTCCTGGGGACCCCCCAAAAATTCAGGACACTCAATGCTAGACCTATTAGAGTAGAAAATTATAGATTCCATTTTCTGAAAATTGATCTTAAATCCACTCTCACTACACCAATTCACAACCCTGTCAAAAACTGATTCTGAGACAGTCAGAGCACCAGAGATGTTCGGTGTTCTCCTAAAAAAATTGGCATCATCAGCGTACATAATTGCCTCACAACTCTCACCACAAGAAGCCTCTGGAAGTGAATTTATAAAGATTATAAAGAGAAGTGGGCCCAATATACTTCCCTGAGGCACCCCCATTTTAAGTGTTTCATCCCGAAAAAAATATGACCTGCCATCTACTGTTAGCAATACCCTCTGCCTGCGATTTGTCAGGTAACTGGAAATCAGCTTCAACTGATTGTCGCTTATTCCATTAGCCCCTGAACGATGAATCAACAGCCCATGATCAACCATGTCAAAGGCCTTAGATAAATCGAAAAACAAGCCAACGAGGAGTTCTCCACTTTCAAGAGCAGTGATTATTGAAGCAATCATCTCGTAAATTGCCGTATCTGTACACTTATCCTTAGTGAAGCCGTGCTGGGAGCCAGTAATGACACCGAATTTCCTGAAGAAAGACAACAGCCTATTCAAGAGGATCCTCTCAAAAATCTTCGAAAAAGAGTTGAAAGACTTATATGTCTGTAGATGTTGGTGTCCTCAACACTACCCTTTTTATGCAGTGGTCTAACTGCAGCAATCTCTAAAACATCCGGAAACACACTTTTTGTAAATGATCTATAAATTATAAAGACTAAAGGATCTGCAATCTGACCCATCGATTTCTTAATGACACACATGGGTATTTCATTACCTGGTGGGTTCCGATGGAGGGTTAAGAGGTGGTTAAGAAGAGCTGGTACTGGAGCCAGTAGCGAGGTTCACAAAAAAATTATTGAACTCATTTGATAAGTTTTTAGGATCACCAGATTTCATTGAACTTTTCTTTCTGTTTTTGCCTGTCAAGGAATTTATGACCTGCCACACTGCTTTGACCTGTTTGATGACGACATAATATAATTTTTGAAATATTTCTTCTTTTCGTTGGAGATTTGTGCATCGTTATTCTTTTTATAAAACTTATATGCCTCCTTAAAGATAAGATTTACCAAAGAAAGAATAAACAGGATATCAAGAGACTTCTTTAATGATAATATAAGGGAGTTCTATAGAAAGGTTGAATAGCTGGGTTACATTTAACTTGTATTTTGAGATAACACTCATCAAAAATATTTTTAAAACGCGTGAAAAATCAGCTCCACAGCCTGTTTACATCAGCTTGTAGGCAGTAAATGTCAGACCAATCAATTTCCGAGAGTTTCGAAAAAAATCTAGTCATGTTTTTTTGGTTGATTACCCTCTTGAATACAAAATCATTATTTGAAGGCACCGCAAATAAATCACCTGAAATGAATTTTAAGGGCAAGTGATCAGATAAATGATTCTCAATGACCTGAGTACTTCCCTCATAATTTGTGAGGACATTATCAACGCAAGCACCTGAGATGGGACGAGTAGGTTCCCTATTTGTAATCACCATGTTGAATTGTTCCAAGAGAGATATGAAAGCTCGGGAGTCTCCATTCACTCTGCGAAGATTTATATTAATATCCCCACTCACAATCAGATTTACTTTTTTATGGCAGCAAAGTTCAAAAATACGTCTGAGTCTATTCAAAAAGAGAGACACACTGCTAAGAGGAGGAGTATTTGGCCTATAAATACTAATAACCAATAATCTCTTAACCTGAAAATAAATCTCAACAGCTGAGCATTCAATTACATTAGCAATACTTAAGGATTTTATATCTGACCTTTCAACACACTTCAAGTTATTTTTACAATACATTGCACTGCCACCATGTTCACCATATCCCCGGCAGAAAGAAGACACAAAGGAGTAGCCAGCTAACACATATTTGGGGAGCTCGTCATCCGATCTCCAGTGCTCCGTGATAGCAACCACATCAGCATTATGCTCATGCACGGACAACGAGAACCTACTCAGTGATGATTTCAAAGACTGAACATTTTTCGTTAGAAAACACATCCATCAATGTTTTTGATGAAGATCTTAGAATCAATATTACCATCGTATAAAATCTCCTGAAAGATATCCCGTGAAGAATCAAATTTGAAATAAGCCGAAGAATAAGCACGGTTATCCTTATATACTGCTAACTTTGGATGGACTGAAGATGGTTAAATGTTTCAAAACTATAATATTCCACCTTTTCACTCAGATGATCACAATCAACATATCTAGAGAAAGAAATCTTATCGGATTCAAGTTTCCAAGCATTTCTTTGTATTTCTCTAAATCTTGTGGAGCAGTTTATATTTCCATTTTCGTTTGAATTATCAAATGAAAATATATCATTCGAAATTGAAATTGATTCTCGACCTGCTTTTTTCTACTATAATCCGGGTGTTACCCTGTATATCCGGGGTCACGAATCCAAACAAAATAAAAACAGGACACGCCGAGCTTATCCCATCCTATACAAACGACTTATTATATCGTTTTTCCGCCATGCCGCCGATCTTATTGTTATTCTGTCTGACTACGGTCAATAAGAAATTTCAAGTGCCGACATCCGGAATAAGACGCCACATATGGTCACTTCTTTCTTCGGCTCGCATTCGGTCCTTGTATATTGCCTACCGGCTAGGGATGCCCTACTTTAACGGGTTACGACGGAGGTTGTCCCATCCAGAAGAAAAGTAATTTTCGTCATATCAAATAATTTTACCACCAATCGATTATTATTTTTATTTTTCTGGACAGTGTCGATCAGAAAGGTTCTTGAAATCATCAACAGCTCGAAAAACTGTAATTTCATTCAACTTCTGCCACTTGCACCGACGAATCTAAGTCTGACTAAGCGCCATTTTAATTGTAAGTGAGGTTTGAGACAAAATTCTCTTGTACCACAGATTGAGTGAAGAATAAGATCTCCTTATTTAAACCCTTAAGCTCGTCTTGAACATTATAAACATAAACTCTAAATATTTATTGCTGTAAGTTAGTCACGTTTCGTTTCGTTGTTGTGCTTCAATAATGGAAAGTAGGGATCATGTGAATACGTTGAATGAAATCGACAACATATATGAGGACGATTTCGATATTTTGGAAATAATTCTTTCGGCTGTCCTCATTTGGAATATAATAAAACTTAATACTATCGTGATATAGACAAATTTAGATTTTTTGAGAGATTTCGGTTGACGAAACACAGTTTTCCGAATATGTTTTGTTTAATTGAAAGTGATATACTTTTCCGTCGACCTCATTATTAATTAGAAACAAATTATTCATTCAAATGAATTTTATTTCTCACAATATGATGTTTAACAATGAAAATCTCTATGCTCACTTTGACATATTTATATCTATGGTTCCAATTAAAGAATTCGTAAAATTCATAGACGAAATTTTCGAGATGTGACATTCTGAATAGTCCACATTTACATCGTTATTGACGATTTGCGATAAAAAATGTGTGGTGAGAGCTGATGTATTGATTACTGGCGAACGATTATCGCATAAAATTTTTTCAGCAGTTTCTAATCTATTTTTCATCGAGTTTTCGATGTACCCTTCTGCAACAGATGTTGATTTTCATCCTCCAAGCCGTTTGATGGCTGCAAAATCTGCTCCACTGTCCGAAAGGATAGGTGCAGAAGAACGCCGAAAACTGTGACCTGTTTATAGATTAGGTTGTTCTAATTTGAGAAATTTTGCAATTAACGATGGCAATTTCGAAAACGTAATGATTCCTACTTTCTGTATTGAGCATTTAAAGTTCTTGTAAAAGACAAAAACTTTCCGTGCGGAGAGTGAATTGGTCTCAAGGATATATATCTCTTGATTGGATTCAAAAGTGTACCTACGCTCCTTATAATCCCCACAGTGAAATATCCTTTTCGAGTGCGTTTTGGATGAATTCACTGTTATTAAAAATTTCTAGCCCATATCGTGCACATCATTTATCTGCAACTTATAAAGCTCATCTTTTCGCAATGCCCCGGATACTCCAAATATCAAAGCGACCCTCAAATAAAAAATTTAAAGTTACATATTTTATATCCAAGTGACAATAAGAAAGAGGTAGACAATTAATTCGATTGAATTTTATATTTACCTTTGACATCAAGAAAATACAGTCTGGAGCATTTGCTATAAACTCTTTTACATGATCTTTCTCGACAACTTTCGATTTCTTAGGAGTATAACTTCCTTTTTGTCCCTTAATCCTTAATGAATATCACCAGTTTGTGATATCTGCTTATATCAATATTCCTTTTAACGTTCAATATTACTTTCAGCATTGAATACTTCAGCCATTAACTTGCCAAGTTTCCCTTTTCTGCAACACTCTTAAAGTATGTCAACAAAACTGTTTCAGAATAATTGAAAATTTTCTTCTGCTCGTACCATGACATGAATTCTGTGTAGGTTTTGTCATACAAATGTCGGCTTTTTTCAGGTAGCAGGGTCAAAGTTGCTGCTTTAAACATTTCTGCAACGTCCGGGGGAGTTAAGGGGATATTGATATTACTCATTGTAATTAAAGTAACTGGCGATATCAGATTAAGATTAAGATTGAAAGCACCTATATTACTCACTCGTAATTTGACAGATCGATTATGTTTGGATTTGCTCCATTATTTCTTTTCTCTGTGGAATAACAATGGAACCAGATATAAATACGCGACTATTCTGTGATTGAAGAGTGAGAGTCACAGGCTTCATACTTAAAAATGAAATATCAATCGAGTTGTGACGTTACTATATTACTTCTGAATACTCTATGTTCGGTTGCCCATGACAATCGTGCATTAAAATAGAAAGAAATCGTGAATTAAAATGGGTCTTTAATGCATGATTTTGTGAACGTTAAACAGAACTTTTATTGATAGGTGACGGAAAAAAATATTTAAAGATATGTTGTCTGAGTACATACCCAATAACCAAATTTATTATTATTGAAAAATTAGTCGATAATTCGATCCATTGAAATAGATTGAGGTTATCTATATTGGAAAAATCGAAAAAATGATCTATCAAGAATTTGTCGGCTTTTTCACTGAAGTGTTTCATAATAAACTCATTCTTCGAAACTTTGACGATAAGAATTAGTTGATAGAAGACGATTTTTTTGTAATTGAGGAAAATTACAAATATATTAATACAAAAATCGAAATCCTTATATAAAAAGGAATACGAGAAACTTATAAAGTGGTCTCAGGAGAATTCGGTTATTGAAATTTTCAAAAGGTTTTAAGAGTATAATTAAGATGTTAAGAAGTATCATCAGCAAAGTTACAGAGTTTATTGAAAACATACTCCAAAGAATACAAACTGAAAAACTCAAAAGATCGTGATTTTGGAGCATTACATAAGATTCATTAAGGTAAGAAGGTGACAATATATTCCTTTTCATCTATGTTAGCATAATGTAACAACTTTCAGTAGTTTTCGTAATGGAATATGCTGGTGCATGCAGAAGGGTAGAGAGCTCTGCAATATGAAGATTCAAGACATAGAATACCAGAATGATTGTATTTTAATCACCATACCTAACACGAAAACCTATAGTCCCTGGTTGAAGTTTGTAATACAATATCATGAATCGAGATCAACACATACACAGCATAACAAATTCAGATAATTTCAGAGCAGGAAAATGTAGTTTACAACCTATTGGTGTCAATAAAAGAGGTGGAATGATACAAAAAATTACGAGATTCGTGAAATTGCCAAACCCACTGGCTATCGCTTGATGGCACTAAAGAAGCATAGAAGATGGAAGAGTTCAGCAGTTGCAGAAGGATATATTAATGTGTCTCTTTCAAAATAAAACTTAATATTTCAGAAACTCTCCCAGCATAACTAAGCAAATAATCTGAAAACAAAAACTCGATGAAATTCCGGAAATCTCAATTGAAAAGTAGGAAACTGATATCACTATCCAATTATCAATGCATGATAACAATATCACATAGCACAACAAAACAAGCATATCAATCTTGAATGCTGGTCCAAAATGTACTATATCGGTGACAATATTTAATAATTGCAAAAATTGCCAGACCTTCCTGATTATGTTTTCTCCTTTTTAGAAATACATCATTCCTTTTCAATATATATTAGGTGTTCATTCAGTAGTCGATTCGTTTCAATTTTGAGCATTATGAACACTCTGTTCAGGGTAATCATAAGTTGGGTTTATATTAGCCCTCCACAACAAGTTTAAGATCAATTCATTCAAGATGTTTCCTTTCATTGTTCAAGAAGAGTTCAAAATCCAAGAACGATATGCTAAATGACGGAGATCAATCAACTCACATTCAAACTATAATTTCCCTTCGAGTATCCCATACATACTGGCTTATTAGAATTTTGATAGATATTCAAACTCCAAGAAATTTTCAGTAATTTAATATTCATTAGCAAAGTGAAATTTGATATCTTTTCAGCATTATTGACAATACTTGCCGAAATGTACATTAAATACATGATAATAATTTTCTTGTAGCACCAATTATTCTTCGTGTCAGGATATAAATTGCATTTCACTAGCTGTCCTGTAGAATTATGGATTTAAAAGAATGCCGTGGATGTGTAATCATCTTTGTATTGAAAAAACGCCTTTGCATTCTGATTTTTTTTTATACAAAAATATAACTACCTAACCAAATGATCAGACCTTGAAGAATTTTCTGATATTCGACATGCAGGATGATTCAAATTAATTGTTCACATCAGAAAGAATCGGATGTCAGTGTCGACAATCACGAAACGAAAAAATAACTTAAGAGAATGCTGTAATGGATTCATTGCAAAACTGTTTCTAAAACTGTAATAAACTCATTAGGATACTGAAATAGAGAAAAACTATTCACTTCCTATAATTCTAACAGATCATCAAAAACATTTATCATGGAGGACATGCATCACATAAATGTACTCCTACAGAATAGAATTTTGTATTCGAAAGCAACCGTAGAATCCGAAATGAGAATGCTCCCAACGTATTATGATCTCAGTAACAAATATGCACCAGCTGGATGTGACAGGCCAGTGAATTAGGATTTGAATATATCGGACCAGAGATAGTACCGCTATCCGACATCCATGTATGTAGGTACCCACTATATATTAGGCAAAGTAGTGAGCTTATGCCCCTGTTCGGACACTAAGCCTGCAATGAGTAGCCCCTTGTTGACTTTAGATGACAATTTAATCCTAGGGAAGTTCACGATTTGCTCGACTGTTCAAGAACGTATTGTTTATCATACGGAGACACTTCCGACTCAAATTTATACAATCATTCCTGTCGGAAAGGTGCATAAATTCGCTGAATTATTAAATTCGGTAGCAAGAACGGAAGTGGCTTCGTCGGATACTTGGGGGGAGATACGAGTTCAGCTTAATTCTCTGAACACCCTGCGCATTCACTTTTCTGTTCGTCATAGAGCAGTGTTTTTAATCGCATTCGCTGTTCCGGGAGTTTGCTGATGATGACCCGAGTTTATCTAATTCTTCCGTGGTTTCGAATGCAAGGACCATAGAATCTTGATTGAACCATGTCTTAGTCATTA